>WBMY01016914.1:610471-642973 GCA_013397315.1 Donacobius atricapilla
GATTAATATCAAAGTTGAGGGAAGAGAAGAGAAGAGAAGAGAAGAGAAGAGAAGAGAAGAGAAGAGAAGAGAAGAGATGCCTTGATGCTATTCCCTGAGATAAAAATTTGTCAGTCTTGAGTGCAAGAATACACATGCAGGAAAAGAACAAATGCACATACTGACAACCCACTTAGATACAAAATATTAATTTCTAGACTTCTTTTTTTTTTTAACACCTTTTCATTTTAAAAAATAAATTAAATTGCAGCACTTCTAAAAACCTCCATGCTGCAAGAGTAGGATGGCATCAGCTACAGAGCAGGTGCGCAGGTTGTAGAAGTTTAAGGTGATGAATTTCCAGTCTGAGGCAAGGTGTGATTTATGAGATAATTAGAAAACTAAATGCATAACCACCCTGTTTAAGCATGGGGCAGTCAGGATTTATGGACAAAAACGGCATTTGGCTTTATATTAGTCACTATCTGAGAAACTGGGAAACGTCTGTGAGAATTTCATGTTCTTGTAATTGAGATAAATAGAAGGAAGAGGGGCAACAGGGTGTAAGAGCAGCAGAAAAGTGATTAAAGGAGTTTTGTCCTTGTTTGCAAGAGGGCTCAAATCATCTAAAGGCATTACACGATACTATGTAATGGCTACTACAGACAGAAAAGATGTAGAAAAAGCTCTCAGTCTACTTGTAGAAATTGAAAAAATTAGTTAAAATAGTCTTTGGATCTTTTCATGCACATTCCTTCCTATTACAAAATGCACATAAACTCCCGATTTGCTTTTCCACCTTTTTTCTTCACTGTGAATAGCATTTTCTTTCTCACTTTAAACAAAAAGCAGATTGAAGTACTATATATGAATGTTTTTACTGCTTTTTCCATGTTGAGTAAGGACTCAGGGACAGAATGTAAGCTGTTTATCTTGTACTTTTTCCTCTTTACTTAAGGTCAAAGCGAACTTTTCCAGTAAGCACAGTGGGCGAGATTCTGATGTCATAAATAGTAAACTTTTCCTTTAATTTCAGCGGAGTCAGGAGTGTTTATAATGTTCCACAGACTAATTTTTCTAAAGCATACAATTTATTTGCTTGTAGAAAAATCATACCCATAACTCTTAAGAGTTATGAAAACTGTGGATTTCAGTAAACTGCTTTCTAGTGCAATGCTTACTTAAATACTGAAACAGGAGGTTGAGTTACAGACTGAAGGTTCTGCAGAATTTGGAGCAAGATCAAGCTACTCTGCTATTAGAAGCAAACAAATAAGACATTACTTCTCAAGACTTTTCTTTCAGTTCTCTGTGGTGCTTCAATAATTTGAATTATTGATGTTTTGCTCCTCTCTTTAGATTTTTCAACGTAATCAAATCTATATTGAGAATTAACAGTGTGAAATTACAACTAACTGAGCACTTTGGCCTGACCCAACAAAACATTTCATTACAAGCTGCAAATGAACAGTTAATGATTTTAATGGAGCTTTATGAATGCTCAAAATTAATCACCAATCATTAAACATATTAAAGCAGGTAGCAAGGTTTGCTCCTTAGAGGAGCTCTTTGACCTTGATTTGATGAGCAGTGTTTTGGATAATTAAGAGTCTAACCATCCTAATTCTTCATACAGCACCCAGCTGTAAAATGTTATTCCTGAAAATTGTATCATGGCCTGTACCAGAGGAAGTAGTTTTCTTTTTGCATCTTCTGTGCTCAGACAAGCTGAAAAGCTTTTATGGGGGGTTTAATGATAAGAATGTTTGATTCATCTATTCCATCTAGTTAGTCAATAACATGTTGCCCTAATGTAAAGATTTAATATATAGATTTTATATTTAATATATAAATTCATTTTTTAAATGAGATTCTGTCAGTAGGAATTCTGGTGCACAGCTGTGCCAGTGCCCCACCACCCTCACAGGGAAGAATTTCTTCCTAAATATCTAATCAAAACCTCCCCTCTGTCAGTTTGAAGCCATTTCCCCTTATCCCAACACTCCATGCCCTTGTCAGAAGTCCCTCTCCAGATCACTTGTAGCTCCTTTAGGTGCTGGAAAGTGCTTTAAGCTGCTCTTTTCTTGGAAGGAAAGCATTCAAATTATTTTGACAGTGACCCAAGTCCATGTCATACTTAAAATACAGTTCCAAGGCCAGAATTCAACTCAAACAATTAGCAAAAGTGAACTGGGTGTTGTCAGATGCTGCTGTTGTTATTCATCCCCCCACTCACTGAGCCTTACAAACTGGTTTACTCTCTGAGTAGAACAGGTGCCAAAGCAGTCCTGAATCCATCACCTCCCCAGATGGTGCAGAAAGGCTTTAAATAAAACCAGTAACTCTGTCATATGCAGCAGTCCATGTTAAGAGCGTTATATAAGTCCTGACATCTCCAGCACCCCCAGAACCTGGGATTTCTCCTGCCCAGCTGCTGGAACCCAGTCTGGTGTGCCCTCAGTGGGAACACCAGGCCCTCATACCTCATCCCTGTGATCTCCTCCTTGCCTCCATGGAATCATTAAGGTTGGAAAAGACCTCAAGGTCATCAATCCAACTGCTTGTCCTGCACAGCCCCCTTGAGCACCCCAAATCCTCAAGTTCACCTTCTTCTTCCCTTCTTAGCAGTTGCACCTCCCCAATTAGCTCCCTCCAAAGCTCAGCCTGTAGTTAGTTCCTTAATGGCCCATTAGTGCTGTTCTAGACACTTCTGTTCTTCATACCCACCCTGTTCATCCCTTGCCTGCCAGATCTGTGTCCCTGTGTTTTGTTTATCCCTTTCCCTTTCATTTGTTATCCCCTGTGAACTCGAACACCCTTGATCTTGTGACTTATTCTCATTTTCCATGTGCCTTCAACAGTCTGTCCATCAAACTTGTTTAAAAAATCACTCCCAGAGCAGTTTCTGTGTGCATTAGAACTTCCCTGCACCCCAGCTGCCCTATAAATTTATCAGACAGCATTTCTGAACCTCGGCTGCCTGATAAATTTATCAGGTAGCATTTCTCATGAATGTGTACATCCCAGGCTGTGCTAAACTGGGATGTTATTCAGTCCATTGCCCTCTCCATCAAACATCATCTTGTGAGACACCAGTAAATATGGATTAAAGGTCTGTGTTTCATGAGACCAACTTTAAATCTGATAAACATTTTAAACATTAAAGTGAGTATATATATATATGTATGTCTGGAATTCAGTTTGTGCTTTAAGGCCTCCCTAAAAGGTGACTTCATCCTCATTTCTGTGCTCAATAACTCGCACTGGATCTCTTCAAGTCCACCCAAACATCCTTATTTGCTTGTACAGACCTGGAATCTTTCCCCAAGATCCTTCCTAACCCCCACAACCCCCTTATGCTTCCTATCACTCCTCAAATATCCTGCTCACCTAGAAAATGCTTCTGTCATCAAAATATTTAATCCTGATACTCTGTGAATGAGGACAAAAGGCTGTATACTAATTAAAGACTTCTAGATCACTAATTGAAACAATGCCAGAGGTCCAATTAGCTAAACATTGTTAGGGCACCAACTCACATGTTCTGCCTTTTCTAGACAGAAAGCAGTTAACCCACTCTGGCCTAACACTGGTTTGCACCAGCCCGTGCTCCTCAGAGCAACTTTTACACATGGTTTGGAAAGCCAGCATGGACAAGGCCCCAGAGGCAACAGGGATGAGACCTTCCTGTTCCAGAGATAAGAGGGGTTTGCCTTATGGACACAAACAGGGCTGCTTGAGTTGGTTTTGTGGTGTTGGGAGTCGGACAGGATGATCCTTGTGGGTCCCAGGGGGGAAGTGCAGACATCCCACAAGAGCTCTGCGCTGAAACAATGCCTGGAGTGGAGGAATCCTGAAAGCAGCTGTAATTCATCATCCCCAGTGTAATTTATTTCTCCTTTGGGCATTACAACACAGCCCAGCATCAAAGCCACAGCGCTGATGGCGTGTGCGTGGCTGCGGAGGACGGATTATGGACAAACAACTGCTCAAGATAAATGCCTGAAGTCCAAAAGGAGAATAAACAACTACGTTCCTTAATATGGCTGTGTGTAGGGAACACATCAAGCCTTTGGAAAGATAAATTAGTGGTAGGAAATGAGTGAACTGGCCGGGCCTAGCAGGGATGATGAATGCAGTGAAGGTGAGGGTAGAGATGGCTTGGGTGGGAGACCACTTTCTGACCTCCCAGCAGAACTACCTGGGAGCAAAAAATGATCTGTGGTGTAAGGAGGAAAATGTGCTCAAGGATTAAAAGAGGGTCTCAGTGCTGAAATATCACACTGAACTTTTTATGGTTTCTATTAAAATAAAAATGATTTGTGAAAGTGGACTGTGGGGATTATATGGAAAAGGTCTTGGATCATGCATTCCATGGGGAATGGATCCCATTAGCACACCCAGCTAGGTGATCCTTGCTGTCTTCTCCAGTTCATTTCCTTAACTCTCCCTTTGTTTACTTGACAGCTGCCCTCTGACTGCAGTTCAAGGTGAGCTTTACTTCCCACCCACTGATGGCCTCTGTGTCCCAAGAGGATTTCCCCTGACCACGGAAGCCAGTTTCTGCATTTCCATCGGCTGCAGGCATTTCTTGTTTCCTTCCTCCGTGAAAACAAAAAAAGCAGGGCTGTGTTTATATGTTTATATTACCTATATTTATATTATCTATTATCTATATATCTATATCTATACCTATATCTATCTATAGTTAACTGAAGAACTTATGCATCTACTACGCTCCCTGATTGCACCTTTAACCATTACATGGATATAAATCATGCCCCACAAGTACACAATATAAGGGACTGCAGTTAGTGGGGATATAAAAAGATCTGTGGGGTTTTTTATCTCTTTGACCAAGATCAGTTCATGTCACATGGAGCAGCAGAAAGCTGCACTGACAAATAAATCCCTTACAAGAGAGATAACACAACATGTCCATAATAATACAACATGTGCCCCCACACTGGCCTCTCCTGCCTGGGTCTGCCCTGCCTTGTTTTTGACTTGATCTGAGAGGAGAACTCCAAATTTCTCAGAATTTTTCTGCCTCATGGCTCCATGGGAACCATACAGTGTGGAGGTGTTTGTGTAGCCTTGGGCTCTACATTGAGCAGATGGGGTTTTTTCCACATAGAGAACATTTTTGATTGGTTTAATGAGTTATGGGTATAGATAAGCCGCATTGATCCCAGATTTAGACACAACTTCTTAGCAGATATTTTAGTATAAAAAGACATTTTCTTGGGAAAAAAATGCCATCATTTCATTAAAGATGTTTCAGTTTCTGGTTCTTCTCAGTTGTCTGGGTAAGTTGCCATTTATTTGAGCTGGGAAAGGGTGAAGCTCTCAGCCTCTAAGTGGTGCAGATTAGAGCATATCAATTTTCTCTTCTCTGCAGTTTCTCTGCTATGGCAAAACCTAATGTGGAAGGGTTTTCCTCTGTTGTGGGAGCATCATGTCCATGAGGAAGATTTGGGAGTTCTCTGGGGGAGCAAAAACCTGCAACCCATAAGAAAGGGGATGTAGGCTGGTGCATAAATATGGTGTTGGAGTGTGGGAAACGAGTCAATTTATACGAGAGCTTTGTATCTTGAAGGCTGATTATGTCTTTTTCACTCATGGAGGATGAAAAATTCACTCCAGGATGGAGAGTGACCATAGTGCCACCCCGTGCAAGCCTCAGCCATTCCATCTTCCAGACCTGGCTGGCTGTGGGGACTATTGCTCTTTAGTAATCTACACAACAAACTGCTCTCCTTCCTTTTTTGTGTGTTAGGGGCAATCTCTGGGACTCCCCTGAGGGATGCTCTTCAGAAGAATGTGCTGGGAGGGCGAGTGATTGGAGGCCATGAAGCCCAACCAAACAGCTGGAAGTGGCAGGTAATGCTGGAGTCTTATACTCAGAAAAAAGACTTAAATTTAAAAAAGCACAAAACGGTGAGAAAACAACAGCTTCCACCGTCCAAGGCCACACACACTGTTTCTGCAGAGGAGTGGCATGGCTCGGGTGTAAAATATGTTGTTGTTTGATCCAGGTATCACTTCAGATTTCCTACCCCAATGACCCGGGGTACTACGCCCACATTTGCGGTGGAACCCTTATCAGCAGCAAATGGGTCATGACTGCAGCACACTGCCTCAGCGTGTGAGTAGGATAAAAAACTGTTAAAACTCCTGTTCTGCTCCTCTTTCTTGCTGCAGGTGGGAGCCAGACCCTTTTCCTCCTCAGTGCTCCCCACTGGCGCCGTGCATTGCACAGCTGGACAAATCCCTGCTCTCTTAATCAGGGGAGCTGGAAAACTCTGCTGGCTTCAGCCTTGATTTTACATATTAATCGCTGACTTCCTGGGAGTGGAAATCAAGCTGATTGCTGATTTGCATAAGAGGAGGTGGATTTGCATGAGTGTGAGCATTCCTCATGGGTTTGCATCCTGAGAGACCTGCACAGAGGTGGAAAGATGGAACAAAAGGGGTGTTTGCTTGCTCTCAGGCCGTGCTGTACAACATGTCAATGCCATGGGACACCAGCAGACCAACACTCCCCTTTAATTGCTCCTGCCTTTAGTGATTGCTCTTAAAATAAACTGTAACCAGCTGGTCCTTCACACTCTGCTCCAGAAAGGTTCTGAAATGGAAAATGAACCTTCTTGTTCAAGACCAAGCTCAGCACTGCAGTAGCTGATGCTGCACCTTCAGTTTCTTCACCAGCAAACTGCAGGCAGCATGTGCCTGATTCATAAGACCACTTAGAAACAAAAGTTAGGTTAGAAAAGTCCTCTAAAATCTTCAGTCCATTCATTAACCCAGCACTGCCAAGCCCACCACTAAACCCTGTCCCCAAATGCCACACCTAACATCTTTTAAACACCTCCAGGGATGGTGACTCCACTACTGCCCTGGGCAGCCTGTTCCAAGGCCCCACAACCCTTTCAGAGAAGAGTTTTTTCCCAATATCCATTGGCCATTTCCTCTCATCCTGTACTTGTTCCCTGGGAGAGGAGACCAGCTCCCACCTTGCTAGAACTCTTTTTTCAGGTAGTTGCAGAGAGCAACAAGGTCCCCTCTGAGCCTCCCTTTCTCCAGGTTAAACACCCCCCAGCTCCCTAAGCTACTTATTCACCAGCTTCCTTGCCCTTCTCCAGACCCACTCACAGAAAACTTGACACATTGTACTGAAAATCCTTTAGTGGAAGGTGCCTTGGAAATTACAAAACTGGTGGAAGGTCTGGGTTGTGCAGTGCAAAGCACTCAGTGGGGAGTAGATTTTGCGCTAATTACTCTGTGATTCCTTTCCAGGCCCCCAGGAGCATCCTACCGAGTGGCTCTGGGCGAGCACAACCTCCTGGAGGTGGATGGCACCGAGTACTACATTGGTGTGGATGCAACCTTCATCCATGAGGGCTGGAATCCCAATGACATTGCCAACGGGTAATTATTTTTACTGTCAGGTAGTTGAACAATACTGAGCATCCTCTGTCACCAGCATTTATGTCGATGTTCAGTCCAACTCCCAGTCAGGCTGGATCTGTGGGAAGCACTGGAAGATGCTGCAAAGGAGGTTTCCCAAGTGGCTTCCTCTCTTGGAGGTGTTCCATGGTGTCCATGTGGATGATCTCAGTCCTGTTTTGCCCAAGATGGGGAAAAGATGGGCCTGTTTTCCCCATCTTGGGAAAAAAAAAATGGGTGGATCCAGGATGTGCAGAAGATTCGGGGGCTTGCCTGCAGTCACAGCCCTGTGTGCATCTGATAAAGGAAAGCCAACAGGAACATGCTGAAGGACCATCTCAAACCTCCCTCAGAGACATGCCTGTCCACCCAGGGTCCACCAAAATTCACCCCAAACCTGTAGGAGACTTTTGAGGAGTGTTATACCTTCATCAGTCTATACCATGGCCTTTTCTCTCCTAATTGCTCTTATTTTCCTGTCACCTGTGACAGCTATAAGGAATCACTACTTAGATTTGCAAGGCGCTTGCCTATCACCACTCAGAGGCTGGAGCCTCGTGTGAGTGATGAAACAGGGGTGAAGATGTGTGACCCATGCCTCATCCAGGATTTTCAGTAAGGAATCTTTCACCCGTGCCCTGTTCCAGCTATGACATTGCCCTGCTGCGCCTCGACTCTCCTGCCAGCGCCAACGGATTCGTCGATCTGGGAGCACTTCCACCCGGGGGAGAAATTCTGCCCAATGACTATCCCTGCTATATTACTGGCTGGGGAGTGGTCAGTGGTGAGTAAGGGGGAAGGCGGAGTGTCCATGGGGACCACCATGGAGACAAAGCCTCTGTTCTCAGCCCCTGGAGCTGCTGGGCCAAGGTGTCACCCTTTCTCGCATCCCCTCTCCTGTGTAGCGGGCGGCGGCAGCGCGGACAGGCTGCAGGAGGTGATGCTGCCAGTGGTGGACCACGAGATCTGCTCCCGGGAGGACTGGTGGGGATCCCAGGCGAAGGACACCATGCTCTGTGCAGGCGGAGATGGCGTGAGGGCAGGATGCAGTGTAAGAGCTCTTATAATCCGAGGGGTTTCGAGCTGCCCTCTTCCTTCTTCCTTCCTCTCTCACCTTGCTGCGCCTCAAGTTCTGGTTTTGCCATTTCTCCACCTGCAATAGTTCTGCAAATCCCGGCCCCTTTGCTGCTTTCTGCTGAGTATTTTCTGAACCAGGCCTTCTCCACATTCCTCCAGAGATCAGCCAGCAGGGAGGAAAACCTCCAGATCCTCAGGGCGCACCTCTCCTCTCTGATTTTGGAGAGTAGATTGGCCCTGTCTCTCAGCAGCATGTCCCAAGGACCTGATCCTGGGGACAAGGGTGAAACCTTGGCGGTTGCCTGTACCCTGACCCAAAGGGTGAAGCTACAAGGAAGTTTGTCCACTCTTCCAGTGCTGCTGTGTTGCTGCACCCTGAGCCAGGCATTGCTACCTCCTGCTTGTCACCCTTCTCCTTCCCATCCACTCTGTTTACAGCTGAGGTTGCTGCAAGTTTGGGCTGTGTCCAGCAGCTCCCTCTGGCCCAGCTTAGGTAGAAATAGAAGATCTTGTGAGGTTCCCATTATCCCAGAGGATCCAGGTGGCCTCAGCATCAAGGCAAGGAGTTTTGGCATGTGAAGTTAAGAAATACTTGTTACCTCTTCCCGTATTCCCTTCACTGCAAAGGTGGCTCCTAAAAAAAGCAGCCACGCAGAGCACTTAAAAAATTGTGGAAAAATACATAATGTGTGATTATGTAAATACAGGGATACAATACAGAAACATATAGAAATAAAGCAGGTTGTACAGTTATACATAGTACAGTTATAGGTATGGGATAATTATAGGTCTGTAGATATTTAGTATATTTTATGTGTGTGTGTGGTTTAATTATGTCAGAGCCTTGTTACAAACCAAGTTGTGAGCCCAGGAAGAGCCTTTATCTTCTCATATATTTTAAGTTTCTAGTGCTCCTTAGTTCTATCCAGCCATTGCTCAGATAATTTGGCTGAATATTTCCTTTCCTTCCTCCAATCCAGGGGGACTCTGGGGGACCTCTCAACTGCTACAGGGATGATCACTGGGAAGTTCACGGGATTGTGAGTTTTGGGTTGGTTCCCTACTGTAACACCTACCAGAAGCCCACAGTCTTCACACGTGTGTCAGCCTACGTGGACTGGATCTACAGTGTGAGTTGCTTCATGCCTGTGCATCTCCCCTGAAAGCAAGGGGTTGGCCAGAGGAATTTTTCATTTATTTTTCATTCAGAGTAGCTTTTTTTTTGTTGTTTATTAAACCATTAGGAATGGAACAGGGAGATCTGGGGAGGTCTAAAATCAGGATATTTGATACTACTTTTGGTGTAGTCAAACACTTGTAAGGAAGCAGCTGCTGCCTCAGAGCTGAAATGCTCTGCTGAGGGCCACAGACAAAATTCAAGCCAGGCAGGAGCTGGGCTCCATGTCCAAAAAATTATCATCACCATTCACCCAGGCAAAACCTTGCTGCAGGAAACCACAGGAGGAATTAGCTGGATGGGAAATGCAGCAAACATAAAGCATCTCTAAAAGTGCAAATCCTGCAGTGCTGCACTATCCACCCTCAGCTTTACATTTGGGAAGGAACAACGAGTTCTTTTCTCCATAAATAATGCCTGGCACAAGAAGCAGCCTTTCCCCAGGCACAGGAGATGGTTTTGTGGAAAAGTCTCTGTAAACTGTGGGTTCTGCTGGAAAGAAGGGTGAGGAGAGGTATTTTAAGTCAGAGTGGGTTAGAGGGAGGCCTGTGCGGTTCATAAACCTTTTTGGGTGGGAATAGGTTGTTAGAGCAGTCCCCTGGCTCAGCTGGGAACAAGCCCTTCTTCAGAGCATTCCCTGGTATGGAGACATGCCTTATTCTGCCTCTCTGCTGAATTAATCTGTTTTTTTGCTTTCCAGACTATGGAGAATAATGGAGGTTTTTAGAGAAGGATGGCTTGGTACATAAATATATGGGATAAAATTAAGTACCTGTGCTCTTTAACCCTCCTCTCATCCCTTCTGCACCTCTCTGGGTTATTAACAGCAAGATTTGGCTAATGTTGGTGTAATAAAGTCTCAGTGAGTGCAGCCAGTGACCTGTTGGTGTGTTTGCTCTGCCTTAGGGAATGGGTCCAACCCCATCAGCATGGAGGGAGGCTCAGGGAATGCCCCAGTCTGTGACAGTGCCCTTAGCCTGGGGCTGGGCAAGGCTGTCATTTTGGCACCAAACGTGCAGAAAATGGTCATGATGGATTTTTCTTGTTGAGGGGTTCCTCAGGGATAACCCCACCGGAGGCAGAGGTGGTCAGCTCGGTGCAGCCAGGCCAGTGGGAGCAGAGCAATGTGTGATGCTGCTGGGCACCAGTATGAATGCTCCTGTCCTGATCTATTCTCACTGCAGCCAGCAGAGGTTTTGCTCACAGAACTGGAGTCTCTTCATATTCCCAAACAAACAGCTTCAGCCATGGAGATGCTCCTAGAGAGAGCATTTGCCTCAAGTATGTTGGCAAACTCAACCCATAGAAAGCACAATCCATCCAACTTGTTCTTAAATTCACTCTGTACGGGCTGATTTTTTAAGACTGAGAACATAGAAAAGGGCGCTTCTGGTGTGTGCTCTTCTATGCAGGAAGTAATAAATTCCATGTAAAACAATCCCCTGTGCTGT
The DNA here is from genome assembly GCA_013397315.1 of Donacobius atricapilla. Taxonomy (NCBI): domain Eukaryota; kingdom Metazoa; phylum Chordata; class Aves; order Passeriformes; family Mimidae; genus Donacobius; species Donacobius atricapilla. The sequence continues at coordinate 621,605 of WBMY01016914.1, forward strand.
TAGGTGTGCAGGGGCCCTTATTCAGTCAGCTAGGCAAGCCTGTCTGCAGTGAATAATATTTCCAAATATTGTCCACTTCCTGTTAGACACATAGCAGATCTGGTAAAGGGAGGGAAGGGGGAAGACAGAGGAAAAGATGTATGTGGACAACTAAGCAAGATCTGTCTTTTGATGATCAGCAAAAACATCCCTTCTGCATCCCTGAAAGTGTTCGAGGCCAGGCTGAACAAGGCTTGGATCAACCTGAGATAGTGGAAGCTGTCCCTGTTCATGGCAGGGAGGCTGGATCGAGGTGACCTTTAAGGTGTCTTCCAACCCAAATCATTTTATTATTCTATAAACTACAAAGCGATCCTCTTGGAAAACACAGGGAATCCCACAACCTCCCCTCTCTCCCTCTTGCTGTGTGTGAGATGCACATTTATGGATGGAGGATTTCGATTTAGCTCTTTAATAATTTTAAACTACCTATGTCCCATCTCTCCTAAAACCTGCACACAGCTGGGGCATAGCACTATTTTAGCAAAAGTCCTCTCTCTCTTTGGGGAATGCACAATTCTCCTCTTCAGAAGCCACTAGAGGGCATTGGCCAGCCAAGGGAATGTCCCACACGGTTATCACCAACTGCTAAAGGAGTTTTGTTGGCCAAGAGTGATAAAATGCCCGGTCTCAGCCTTGCACTCTGCCCTCCGTGTTTGCTTGCAGACCCACAGATTAGACAATGCCACACAGGAGCTGCTTTTCTTCTCTGTTTCCCAGAGCCCTGCTCTGAAAACAGTTAAATCTTCCTTATTATGGCAAACGAAAATGAAAACGAGTGTTTTCTCTAAGGCTTGTGCAGGAGCAAAGTCCTGGCTGTATTCTTGGCTCTCCACTTTATTATGCTGCACTTGGCAATGTCTCCTGGGCGCTCAGTAGTTTGGCAGTTCTCCTCTTCTGACAAATTAAACCCCCTGAATCTCAGTTTTTCTACCCCTTTAAAGTACTGAATGGTTCTTGCTCCTTTTAAGACAGCATGTGTGATTTCTGCTGCTACATCATAGAATCCCATAATGGTTTGGGTTGGAAGGGATCTTAAAGTTACCAGCTAATTCCAGCCCCCCTGTCATGGACAGGGACACTTCTGAAGGAGCCTGGGTGTGCTCTGTCCCAGGAATGTCCATTCTAAGAACACTCAGCAGCCATCTGTCAGGAGCTCACTGGCACCTGAGATCTTGCCTGACTGTATTCAAGTTTTTTCCTTCGAGTTGCAGAAGGAATTAAAAAGACGCAAGATCAAAGGCTTTGAGAAATGACGGCTTACAAAGGGAGCCTCTCAGACTACTTCCAAAAATTACTCAGATGCTAAGAAATGAAGTATGACTGCACCTCGTGCCTAGGCTGGGGGTCTAAGCCTGTGTGCTTGGTGTAAGGAGGATCTGGGGATGTCCCAGGGGGATTTGGGGATGTCCCAGGGTGTCCCAATGTTCCATCAGCCTCCATCCCTGGCCAGGGCTGAGCAGAGCTGGGAATCACTGGGGATGTTGCTCTACTGGGACCACACCAGGAAGGAAGGGAGTGTTCGCGTGCCTTGCCACAACCCAAGACACCACAGCCATCCCCTGTTTGTCCCCCGATGTGACAGCAGTGACAGGCTGTCCCTGCTTCTGCCCACAGCTGTGCAACTCCCCCTGTGGTCTCCACAGGCCATCAGGTGCTTGAAACCTCTGCTCACCATCTCCACTGAAATCCAGGCTGGCCATTGCTGCTTTAAATCCTTCCTCCACATAAGCAATTCCTGGACCTGCTCCTACAACTGCCAGGAGGAGAAACCTCAGGCTGTACCCACAGGAGCAGGAGAATCAGGTGCTGGAGACATCCAGCTCTAATTCAGGGTCATTATCACATCCCCGGTGCCAAGAGCAGCATTTTCTTTCTGCGTTTTGCTGACAGGAACAGCTTGTGCTGCTCAGCCATGATTTATTGTGTAGGATAAGAGGGAGGCAGGAGCTGGCAGCACACAGGCAGGGCATGTGTGCCTCTCCTGTGCCTCCTTTCCCTCTCACTATCCAAGTGCCTGGCTAGAGCTGCATGTTCTTCAGCACTGCTGGGCAAAACTCTGATCCCAGGAGGCCACCTTGGAAAGCCTGTGGAAAATGCAGCGCTCCACAGGATTTACTGTGTGGGGATGATAGGTTTAACAGCAATATAATATCCAATGGTACTGGGAAAACACAGTGTTCTAATGCTCACAGGGAATGCCCACATCCTTTTCCCCAAAACTGAGTGGTAAGGGGGCAGCTGAACCAGGGAATTAACTGGACTTTGAAAAACTGGTGCAGTCCACATGTTTCTAGAGAGGAGAAAAATGAGACAATCATGGCCACAGGAGAATTCTGGGGGGCTGCCTCTACCAGGTGTAGGGTGTCCTGGTCAGGTGTAAGGCTGGCTGCAACACTTTGGGATATTTTGGGAGGTGAGGCTGCAGATGCTGTGAAACATGAGATGCACAGACCAAATACAGGGGTGAGTGCCATTAAAAATGTTTGAGAACATCCCATCCCATCCCATCCCATCCCATGTCAAAGGAGCACAACTCTCCTCTTGTCATCCCACCACCCCCATGGAGATGTCTTCATACCCTCCAGCACCTCAGCTGGCCCAAAATACCACAGAGCTGGGGAGCTTTCAAGTCACACAGAGCTAAAGTCAGCAACAGGGCCCTCAGCCACACCATGGCTGCAAAAGATGTTCTGATTACAGACATATCCTCATCCAAATCCTACCCCAGCACTGCTGTCCTCTATCAGGAAAACCCCCAAAATCTTTGCAGTTGAAATTGTACCACTCCTTCACCAATGAATTCTTGCTCACTTGCAGGCAGAAGTGATGGATATTTGGGAGAGTGGCTACAAGGGTCCCAGATAGCCATTCAGCCTTAATTACCAGAGGGTGCTTTGGGATGCTTTGACTATGAAAAGCACTTATGTGCCATTAAGTTTCCATCTCTGTTTATTCCAAAGCTGTAGCCAAGTATTTCCAGGGAAATGTTATAGAGAATAGTTTCTTTTGCAGAGGATCTCAGGGGAGCAGGTTTCTTTTGGAGGGAGATCCTTGGATGTTATTAATTCTGTAATGTTTTAGCCCGGTGTGTGGCTCATGTGGTCCACAGGGAATCCCAAGTCTTTCAGCCTTCTCAGCTGGGCTGACTAAAAAGCCTCTGCACTTGTGACAGAATATTTCAGCTCTGTGATTGCACATACTCTAATTTTGGTGGATTTCATTCACCTACTGATGTAATGGAGTCAGGCATGTCCAGCACATTTTGTCCTCACTCAGCTTCCCTGGTTGAAATAGAGGTGAATGCATGGAGGGAGTTGAGCATTTGCCTTCTGGAGATGGTTTCACCTAGCTGAGAATGTGCGTTCCAGGCCAGTCAAGCCCCAGGAGAGCCCCATCTCTCCTCCAAACCCCGGTGGGCCATTTAAGCCATTTTTGTTTCCTTTTACTGTGATATCTTAGTGAGATACGTGGTGCATCTGGTCCCACAGAGGAGGACAAGCACTGCCCAGGAGCAGTTTGGCCAGCTGAGAGGTTGGGAGGAGGAGGCAGCTTCCCAGTAGATGGCAATACTGCCATTTATTCAGCAGCAGGCTGGGAGGGCTAAAACAAGCTGATGGGAGCGTGTGGATTAAGCAGCACTGAAAACTCTTAATGGTAGTAGCTGTGAGGGAGAATCATAGAATCATGTCCTGGTTGCAAGGGACCTTAAAGATTATCCAGTTCCCACCCTCTGACATGGGCAGGGACACCTTCCACTACACTGGGTTGCTCAGACCCTTGCTCAGCCTCCCCTTGGATGCTTCTAGGAATGAGGAATCCAGAACTGCTCTGGGCAGCGTCTCACCACCCTCACAGGGAAGAATTTCATTCTGATATCTTATCCAAACTCTCCCTCTTCCAGCTGAAAGCCATTCTCCCTTTTCATTTTAAAGCCATTGGCCCTTGTCCCATCACTCCATGCTCTTGTCCCCAGTCCCTTTCCAGCTGTCCTGGAGTCCCTTCAGGCTCTGGAAGGGGCTCTGAGCTCTCCCTGGAGCCTTTCCTTCTCCAGGTGAGCACCCTCAGCTCTCCCAGCCTGGCTCCAGAACAGAGGGGCTGCAGCGCTCAGAGCTGGAAGCCTGAGAAGGCCTGCAAGCAGTAGTTTATCACAGCTTCTCTGCTGAGAGGAGTTCACGTTTCCCTTGAAAACTGAGACCAGAGAAGCCCTGGAAGAATTCCCGGGCTGGTTGGAGATGAACTGAGACCAGAGAAACCCTGGAAGGATTCCCGGGCTGGTTGGAGATGGTCCCTCTGCGAGGTGCTGCTGCTAAAGCCGTGCCCACTCCGCTTTCACAGAGCTGCGCCTCGCAAGGGGTTAAACCAGCTGCAGCCCGCAGCTTTCCCCGTCCTTGGCAGGGCTGAAACCAGCCGGCTGTCTGCGCACGGACCTGCCCCAGCCCGGCGACTCGCAGCCGCCGCTCCCGCCCGTGCGGCACCAGGCAGGGCTGCTCCTTCCCATCCCCGGCAATCGGTGATTCACCGACCCCACAGGAGCCCGTCCGTGCGCTCCCCGCCTTGCCCGCGGCTCCACCGCTCTCTTTTATTTCCGTTTATTTTCCTTTTTTTTTTTTTTTTTTTTTTTTTTTTTTTTTTTTTTTTCCCGCCGCCGTGCCCGCAGCGCCCGGGGGCTCCGCGTTGCCCATCCCTGCGGTCCCGAGGTGCCCGGGCGGGCCGGGCTGTGCGGGCAGCCCCCGGAGCCCAGAGCTCCCTGTCCCCGGGCGGCGGAGCAGCCTCCGGAACAGGGATGAGTCATTCGGCCCCTCCGGGAACGGGAATGGGCTGTGACGCCAGCCTCGGTGACTCCAGACCTGGCGCCGTGCGAGTCCCCAGGATTTATCTCGTCAGGAACAGCTATAAAATGATGGGTAGGGTGGACTTTAACTCCGCCAAGAGGAAAAAAAAAAATAAACAATCAAACAAAATAAAACAAGCCACAGACCAAACCGAGCAACCCAGGAGCTGCAGGGCAAGGTGAGGGCAGGGGTGTTGGCTCTGCAGCACTGAGGGCTTCCATAGGGTCCTGTGCTTGCCTTGGAAGCAGGAGATTTGGGGGGAAATCCTTCTTCGTCGCTTGTCTGGCCGATGGAAGGAAAAGGGCAGGTTTGTAAAGCGTGCCTGAGCAGCGTGACACTGCAGTGGGTAAGGGTGTCTTGGATCCTCCGCAGAGACAATAAAAGCATCCCAGGCGCTTGCCACAACCCAAAACACCACAGCCATCCCCTGTTTGTCCCCCGATGTGACAGCAGTGACAGGCTGTCCCTGCTTCTGCCCACAGCTGTGCAACTCCCCCTGTGGTCTCCACAGGCCATCAGGTGCTTGAAACCTCTGCTCACCATCTCCACTGAAATCCAGGCTGGCCATTGCTGCTTTAAATCCTTCCTCCACATAAGCAATTCCTGGACCTGCTCCTACAACTGCCAGGAGGAGAAACCTCAGGCTGTACCCACAGGAGCAGGAGAATCATCCTCATCCCTGGGGCTTCAAGACCTGTGTCACTGCAATGGGCACTTCCTCTGCCCATCCAAGAGCATTTTCCATGGAATTCAGCAGAAGTTTGCCAGAGCCGAGGCTTTAACTCAGACCTGTAGGTCAGCTTGGCTTTCCCAGGGAAGGGGCACTGCAGAATTGCCAATTATTAGCATGCTCCTATTTGAGTTTTAGTCTGTCACTGGGATGGGATGGGGAAAAACCCCCAAGGTCCTTCACCTGGGTCAGGGCAATCCCAAACACAAACATAGGGTTGGTGGGGAACGGATCGAGAGCAGCCTGGGGGAAAAGGACCTGGGAGTGTTGATTGCTGAAAGGCTGGACACAATCTGGCAATGTGCACTGGCAGCCCAGGAAGCCCCAACCCCATTCTGGGCTGCATCCAAAGCTGTGTGCCTAAAGGAGCTGGAGAGGGACTTTGGACAAGGGCACGGAGTGATAGGATAGGGAAGCTGGCTTTAAATTGACAGAGGGCAAGTTTACATTAGCTATTAGAAGAAAATTAATTACTCTGGGGGTGGTGAGGCCCTGACACAGGTGTCCCAGAAAAGCTGTGAATGTCCCATCCCTGGAAGTGTTCAAAGCCATGCTGGACGAGGCTTAGAGCAACGTGGTGAAGTGAAAGGCATCAGGAGAGGGGTGGAACTAGGTGGTCTTTAATACAATCCATTCCTACCCAAAGCCTTCTAGGATTCTGTAATTCCCTGTAGGGATGCCCATGCCAGAGGCTGCTTGATGGGATGTAGCACCTTGGGGCCGTTTTAGCGCTGTCCCTTGGGGGTGATGGGTCCCCTGGTGATGATGTCTTGTGCCAGGGCATGACACAAAGTCATCACCGTGAGCCAAAAACCCACCAGTGCTGCAGCTGGAGCTGTATGTCGGGGGGTATTCCTCTCCCAGAAGGAAAATAGTTAATGTGAGAGGGAATTACAGACATTAACCCCATAAAAGAAGAAAAAAACCACAACCAAACACATCCCTCTGGGTGGGTAAGCAGGCTGAGCTTCACCATGTGTTGCAGAGCCTCCATGGATGAGCCTCTTTTCAGTATTTCTGCTTTTACAGCTCAGCAAATAATTTGTAACAAATAGTTTATTCAATTAATTGAGCTTCTCTGCTCTGGGGGCAGATGGCAACCTTTAAAAATGGATTCCCAATGGAAAACTAGACAATGGCATTCTTTGGGCAATTTCCCTTGCTTTCAGGTCAATGGCAGTGGTTATGATTTATGCCTGTGCTGACAGCCACAGACCCATGGGAGAGGTGTGCTTTTCCCCATCTAGATTCCTGGGATTTATTCATCTTTTTTCCTTTGTACCATGGGCTGCTTCACATGCTACTCTCTTCTTTCCATGCTGTTGCCATGACCAAGAGTATTTTTTCTGTTTCTCCCCAGGGGCACAGGACCATAGTGATGCTTCTGTCCAGCTGCATCCTTCCAGGTCCCAGGGGGGCCATGGGGCAATGAGAAATGGTTTGTAACCCACGAGGGAAAGTGGTTTCCAGGGTTTCCCAAGGTTTCTCCTTGGTGATGTGGATGCTGCCATGACTGTTGTCTATTCCATCATCCCTTAGAGACAAGCAGCCACCATCCACAAGCCCAAAAAGTTTGGGAAAACCACATCCCATGCATTGATTTTTACTTCATTTAGGGAAAAGAGAAAAGGTTATTGTGTCACACAAAGAGCATTAGTGAAGATACTGCCGTATTCAAACAAAATTCTTTTATTGAAAGTGTAATGGAAATTTCTTCATATTGCTTTGATGAAATGAGAGACAGCAGCTGTAGACAAATATGCTTTCTTTATAAACAAATGCAAATGGATAAGGTAAAAATAAAGCATTTTTTTAACTTGTACCTTTAAGCAACATAATCACAATATATACACAAAGAAAGCTAAAATAAAGCTATGTTGAAACCAAAGCGTTTCAACCAATACATTAGATAATTACAGATTGTGTCAATAAATACCCAGTTTTTAAACTGTTTAACAGGCAACTTTTTACACAGATACCGAGAAGAAAAAAAAAAAATTATATATTTACAATTCAGTGCCCTGGGGGAAAAAAAAAAGAGAAAATTTTTTTTTTCTTTTTTGGCACCAACACAAATAAAAAGAATAAATTATTGAAAAAAATCCACAAAAGCAGGAGTCAATCCCAATCATTCATAAAAAANAGATATATCCAGGAAATCCTCCATCTGCCAGTAGTATTCCTACAGTCGCCCTCCTGCCCCGGGGGCGATGCCTTGCGGGAGGAAGCGGCGGGCTCAGGACCCGCTCATGGCCATGGAGGCTCAGCTCCATTTCCAAGTTGACCGGCTCAATACCAGAGAAGATGTCCAATTAAATAGCAATAATAAGGATTTAAAAAAAAGCCAAACCCAAGCAACCCACGTTTCGTACACCAGAAGTTTCCTAAATTGCCAGCAGGTTTGCAGTGAGGCACCTGTCAATGAGCGGGTATCCAAGAGCACCATCCCTGTGGTCGGGGATAGAAACAGTTCAGCCAATAGAAAAATCCTCAAATCCGTATTTCGGGGTTGTTTCCCTTGTCTGCGTGTCTCTGCACCCCCAGAAGTTCCCTCCAGCTGCTCCCAGGGCAGCAGGGCTGGGACACCAGAACTGTCTCCTCCTCCTGTGCTGGTAATGCCAGGAATCACTCCCATCACCGAATTTTCCAAGGGGGAATTTAAAGCCGGTAGGTTTTAAATCCGTTTTGCTTTTTCCATACCACTGGTGTAGGCACTTAGTGTATCACTGATGCACAGATTTTTTGTCCAGTAACATCTTGTGGCCAAACAGTGTCATGCTCTCAGACTGACTTAGACAGCAAAAGGCCAAGGCAGCCTCCAGTATCCTTCCTAAACACAAAGATTTATCTCATTTTAAAAACCAAAAGCCTTCAGTTTTTCAGCTTGGTCTTCAGGTCTTCAAAAACCGTACTCACAGGATAAATAATCCAATAAACTTCATATCCATCTGTTTTGCTTGAATTGCTCGATTCACCTACATAAAAATATAGTACAATCAGTGTGACCCACTGGATTTTGGAGCTGCAACATCCTCGGTGCTGGGGAGTCCTAAGGAGCACTTGCTGAGGAGCTTGAGCACTGTTGCTGTTTTGGCTTTGCTCTCCCAAAGCCCCCATGAGGGCTGCCAAGGTCCCCATGGTTATACCTCCCCACCATTGCTGACAGTTCCTCTGCATATTCAGGCACCATAACTGATGGGGAAAGATCTCATGGCCAAATCCTCAAGAAATTAAATAAATTATAAAATAATTTACAAAAAGGGGTTGGGCTTTGTTTTGAGCCAGTAATTAATGTTACATCTTAAATAGTTGAAGTTTGCTTGCTCTGCTCTCCACAGTGATATTATGGAGACCAGACATCATTCCCATGTCTATGACAAGGCTGGGAGAAACCAAGGGATGCTGCATAAACTCTTCCCTTGTCCCTCCCCTCCCACACCACTTCTGTTCAGCGTTTTTGGAAATGTGAAGTGAAGACCAAACAGCCGACATCATTCAGACTCAGAAAAACCAGGGTCATCTTCTTCTTGAAGACCTTATTGCCCTTCCAGGTCATCGACAAACCACAGTGCTATTCACGTACTACAGGTAGAAAATAAATAAATACAGATATATTATGCAAAAAAATATGATTGTACACATAATACATCTGAGGTATTACCAATTTAAATAAGATTTCATGCTAGTTCAAGCTTCAGTGGCTAGTTAAATTCTGGAATTTGCAATAAATAGATGAAGAATGATTATGTATATAGTGTATGGATCTCTTCTGTAAACCTCATCAGATTTAAACGTAAGAGTGTGTTGGGCCCACCCTTACGCAAACCACAAAATTTCACAATAAATACAGCTTCAAAAAGTTGCCTTAAAAAGTTCCTGCAACACTGAAACGTTTCTAGAAGGGGCTGTATGGACGACTGGCAACGTTAGCGAGGAGCATTTCTCAACAGGTCTGTTCATATAAAACACAAGGAAATTCTCATGTGAAAGTCTTTCTCCCTCCCTCCCTTCCCCACCCCGTCATGAAAGTTTAGAAATTTTTGCACAAACAGTGAGAGAACTGATTGTAGCTGCAGTATGTCAAAACGTCCACGTTCTATAAAGACCAAAAATAGTTAATTTGCTTAGAAAGTCTTCTGCTGTTGCTGTTTTTCCCTCCTTGTATTTGAGTAGCACACCATTCTTTCAGTGAAAGTTTGCCTGTCCAACTGTTCCTCCATTTTCCTTTCAGCATCAGTCCTTGCCCAAGCCACATGGGTGTTTCACACTTTCACTGTCTCCATCAGTGATGACTTGATGGCATCCTCCAGAAGTTGATTGTCTGTGAAAGGGGCCGGGGTTTCAGGGACGGATTCAGACAAACCAATGAGGGACTCCAAGAAACAGGAGCCCTGATCCCCGGCTTGTGGGAAGCCAGGGAAGTTAGGCAACTGAAACTGTAACGCTGAGAAGTTATCCAGGTTCTCATACTCCTTTAAGGAGTTGTAAAGGGGTCCCAAGTTATAGTCTGAGAAGGACTGGAAGAAATCCAAGGAATCAGAGGAAAGGCTGAGGTCGGCGTAGCTCTTGGAGCAGGGCTCAGTGGAGGATGAGGCGCAGCAGGACAGCCCATCGCACCTCACGTGGGCTGCATCCTCCAGCAAACCCCCGCTGTCCTGGTTGGCATTCTCATCCAGACACTCCGAGAGGTGGGACAAGTGGCCAGGGACAGGCTTGGCCTCGCTGCCGTGGTCCTCGATGAAGAAGTCGGTGGGGTGGAAGCAGCCGAGGTCATCCTGGCCACGCCCGCTCTCCTCCTCAGCGTCCGAGTCGTTGAAGTGGAGGATGCGCGCCAAGCCATCGTCGTCCACGTCCGACTGGGATTTGTCGGAGGGGAGGCTCTCGTAGGGCTCCTCCAGGTCTTCGCTGGGGTGGGAGGAGATGGAGGAGTCTGTCATGTCGCTGCTGCAGCTGTTCTCCCCCAGGGCCTCCAGGTCGGGGCTGAATTGGAAGGCAGGCGCCAGCGGCACAGCGCGCTCCTCCAGCGAGCCCTTCCCCGCCGTGCACCCCAGCGGCGCCAGCCGCTCCCGGAAAGGGGGCTCAGCCTCTGCCACCTTCTCGCTGCTCTGCTGCTGCTTCTCCAGCTCCAGCTTCATGATGGTGTGGATGAAATGTGTCTGCACGCGGGCCTGGTTGAACTCGATCCTGCCCTCAGTGTTGCCACAGCCGTCCTTGGTGCAGCCGCAGGGGAAGGAGGTGTGATCCATCTGGCACAGGGAGGAGCAGAGGGGGAGGATTAGGATTGAACCCAGTGGCACAAAACCAAAACTGCCCGTGACTCGTCTGCCCTGAGAAACCGAGTAACAGCTGAGGGGTTTAAAGGCAGGAAGAAAAAAAAAAAAAAAGACCCCCTGCTTTTTTGAAGAGGTGTCACAAAAAGTTGGATTTCAGTACAAGTGAAGAAAATGAAAAGATTCAAAAAAAAAAAAAAAAGCAAAATATAATAATCCAAAAGGAGACATAAGGGGGCAAAAGTGATTTTTTTCTTTATTGCTATTTAATGATCTGACTATCTGATCTGCAGCAGCCACTAGAGGGGGGCTGTGACACACACATGGAGCACCCGTGTGCACCCACCCCTGCCACCCCCAGCCTCCAAACACGGCACCGCGGGAGTGAGCAGTGCCCAGAATAGGGAATGAGGCTCCCCAAATACAGCTGGGCAGGCACCCACAAAAAATACCCTGAAAAATATAACTCACTAATCGAACACAGAGGGATTATCCCACTGTGCAGGTGGCGTGCACAGCTCGCTGTGGGCTGACGCTCAGCTGACACTCCCACGTTCGCCTGAGCGCGCGGGGATTTGCGACACACACCAAAAGAAAAAAGAATTAAAAATAAAACCTGGGGGAGGGGGAGAAAGCGCAGCCTCGTGCAAGGAGCTATTCCTTGCGGACATTCCCACATGGCCCACCTCCAACAGGAGATCAAGCAGGTATGGGTCTCATGGGGATGTACAGCGGGGACATTCTCACGGCAGGCTCTGGCAGTGCGGGGATGGCTGCACATGTGATTTGGGAAGAGGACACTTGGGAGCAGTGTCTGCCTGGCAGCCCGAAGGATGCTTCAAGAGCTTTCCTCACCTCCAAGCGCAGGTGGGAGAAGATGGATTTACAGGCTGCCCCAACTTTGCCCAACTCGCTCACGCCCCTCCCTGCTCTAAGGCACAGCTGGAGCCACGGCATCCCCCCGTGCCCAGGGCCGAGGGCAGTACCTGGCATTTAATGCCTGCCAAGCTGCAGCTGCAGGTCTCGGGGTCGCAGACCTCGCGGCAGTCGCAGCCGCAGTCCTCCCGGGACAGGCGGATGTTGTGCAGCTCCCGCTTCTCCTCCTTGTCGATCTTCTTCACCCCCACGGCCTTCAGCAGCGCGCGTCTCTTCTTGGCGGGGTAGGGCTGCAGGAAGAAGCCGTCCTCCAGGTCCACGTTGCTGACGTCGATGTCGTCGTCGGAGATGTCCTCGATGGTGAGCTGGTTGGCCTCTTCGGACTCCTTTGTGCCGTTCATGGTTAGCTGAGGGCAAGAAACGGACAAAGCATTAGGGGCTTGTTTGGGATTCAGAGCCACTGGAAGCCCCAGCTGAGGGGAAACAAGAGAGGAATGACTTCTCCCTCCCAAGGTGGTCAACCTCAGGATCAACATCTAAGCCAGAGCCCACAAAGAGCTGACACCTGACTGAGGATGTGTCCTGGGATATCAAGTGTCTAAATCAGAAATGAAAAGACTTTGGGAGATGCCAAGACTCTCAAGTGGATCCCAGGACAGAGAGGTACTACCGAAAGAGCAAAAATGTCTTCCGTGTCTTTTCACTTTTCCAAGGTGGAGAAGTAAATGAAAATCTCCCACTGGAGCCCGTGTTTTTTGGAGACCCAAACTGAGAGCTAAGGATTGACACCCTCAGCTCTCAGAGACTCTTACTAAAAACTGGCCAATTAACTAACAACATCCGCCAGCTCCTCACCAACCCAGCCCCACACTCCTAACTCACTTTCCATTTCAACGCTTCCAGCTTCTCCTCTTTCAATTTCTCCTCGAGTTTGCCCCGACGGACGTTTTCCTGCTCCTTTGAAAACTCTGCCAGCGTGAACTGCCGGGAGGAGCTGTGTTTGCTCACCATCCCCAGGGTACAGCCCCCACGGCTGGGCACACTTGTGAAGCCCTGGCAGCGTGGGAAGTAAAACACAGTGACCCGGTCAAACTCCACATTGTTCTTCTTTAGTCGCTTGGATTTCTTCAGGATTGACGTGGCTAGAAAGGGGAGAATTAAAAAAAGGAAAAGCACTTAGTGCTGCCATGCTGCAGACAGAATAGAAATATTATGAACAGGCAGGACTTGCAATAACTCTTGCAACAGGGGCACAATGGGACAAGGCTACAACATTGCTTGGTGGTGTTTTAGGAGCTGACACTTCAGAAATGGGATGAGCATGGAGAGGAAGCTAAGCCAAGCCCTGCTGCATCAGAGCCACCCATCAAATTTCACCCTACAAGGTGGCTGCTGCTTCTCCTTCCTGCTTGACTTCCCCCAGGAACATCCATTTGCTTATTCTTCACGTGTGGCAGAGCATAACGAACAATCAACCAGCCATCCTACACATCTGTCTAAATCCACTCTGCCCCACACTCAGGAGCCCCTGGTCTGCTCCTGGGATGCCGGGGCATTGGCATTCACAGTGCTTCATGGCTCCAGCTTTTGTGGCAGGGCAGAAAATCGCCCAAACGGCTGCTTTTTCTGGTACTTCCTTTCACCATCCACTGGGAGGAACTCTGAATCTATGGCTTATTCTCAAGAGACTCATTTGAGAGCAGCTGCAAAGATGTTAATCTTTGTGCAGGTGACCCCGGGTAAACATGGCAATACATGACTCTGGTTTATGTTAAACTGCTGAAACACGCTACACACCACTTACAGCAGAGCCTCTCCAGAGATACCTGGCCCTGCACATCTGCACATGCAAACACAGTAGATGGAGGGGGACTAATTAGTCAGGGCAGGTTCAGAGCCAGTGAGTTTCCACGAGTGTGGCTGGCCAAGAAAATAAAGCAAAGCACCGCCGCGTGAGTGTGGCAGGAACAAGAGCCAGCTACGCCCAAATTTGTAGTGGGGAGGTATTTCTGGTCCCATTCTCTGCTGGTGCACAGGTACTTTGGTTGCTTCCATGGAAGAAAATAACCTAGAAGGGATGGGTGACTGCTGCAGAGCTGGGATCAAGCCCTGCTCTTTGGGAGGCAGAGCCACAAGCAGCCTTACAGAGAGACTCAGGGTGAGGACTGAAACAACCCAAGGGGCCTGGCTGGTCTGGTAGGCCCCAAAGGCTGCGAAAGTGCAAGACTGGACAGTTAACTGCACCCACATTTCACAGGTCTCACTTGCCAAAATATAGTGTTTCGGTTTCATGTGGAAAAAAAAAAAAAAAAGAGAAAAAAGAAGTGTTCACCCAGCTGTGTCAGCAGCTTCTGCTCAATAGCTGGGGGTTCACACTGGGCCCTACAGTTACTCTGATCGTATCTTTGCACTGTGCGTTGCATTTTCACAATAACCTTGACTCAATCTCCTAAAACATGAGCTCTTTATCAGAAGGCAAGTTAACCACCACGATCATCTATCAGTCGAGCTGCTGCACTTTGGCATTTGCTTCTCTCTCCCTGCACCCCTCCTCTGAAATTGTTTTCCCATTCCTGACCCTTTTCCAATTGAGCCAGAGAATACAAAAAGTTCATTGTTTTGTCACAAAACCTGGGAAGACAAGCAAGAATGAGACTCTTTATTATTACAAGACTTCTAAAGCCTTTTCAGACCACTGCGTGTTTGTGTATGTCTGCTAAGTGGACCTTAACTGCTATATACAGTGGGTGTTCAGTATAATTTACTAGGTTGGACTATTTCTCCTCCATGAAGATGTTCCTCTATTGTACTTTTTATTTCTCCCTTCACACGGCAGATAAAGGGCTTTACAACACTGCCTTCTGTGTGTTTTCCTAAAAGCTCTCAAAACTTATATTGCTGGGAAAACAAAATAGCTTTTATCTGCACTAGCAGCGGAGGCAATGTCAAACGTGTCATGTTCTTTGGCAAAGTACCCAACTTATGTAGGAAACAAGTTCTGAAATGGTAATTACACTACTGGTTAATCATTTTTAAAAAACAGCATTATGGGCCTTCACTGTCTGGTTAGGTTGTGCCTGTGAAACAGCTTGACAGGGAATTGAGGGTTGGTGGGACGGTCCTGCAGCCCAGGCTTGGGGGCACCCACATGCCTCTGCACACCCATCTTTGGGTTTCTATTCCTGGAAACCTGGTCTTCAGCAAAAATATTCCAAAGGAATAATAAATACTGGATGGAAGGGCTGAGGAAGACCACTGTGAGGAGGCTGGGTGATTATAAATCAGTGTCATGACAGGTAGCTGGCACCACGGCCACATCTACCCACAAAGGTGTGCCCCAAGGGGGTCTGTGTGTGGTGATGAGCCACCACCACCCTACGGAAACACCCATGCAGAGGCATGGCTGAGCCTGGGAAAGCCAGAGGTACTCACGGGTGAAGCTGGACATTAAGGCAGAGCTGGGCTTGGGCTCTCCATGGGAATTCTCCTCATCAGTGTCCCAGCCTGAAGATGCTGAGGAGAGGGGGGAGCAGGAGGAGGAGGAGCAGTAGGTGCTGTCATCCCCCAGCTCTTCATACTTCCTTTTCAATACTCCGCTCATGGTGACGCCGTTTTTGTCATATAACTGGAAAACAAAGGGAAAAAAGCAACGTGAAACCAGGGAAATCCCGGCAGTTTCTGGTGATGAGCAGGACAGCTGTAACCCCCAGAAAGGCTTCCCCATCAGATCCGCTTGGCCATGCAGATGTGATTCCCAAAAAGTGCTGCCCCTAAAACACCTCATCTTATACATTCGCTGCACACACCTGTGAATTTCTCTCCTCTTTCACAACACTGCTGGAGAAAGTGACTATCCCAGACAGCAACCTGTCCAGAAATCAATCCAATCAACACAAATGTCATCAAACAGTAAGTATTACATTTTGCTTACTAATTCTTTTATGCTCACTCCTCACCCAGATCGCTTTCTATGCAGTTACAGCTTTAACGTCTTGCTAATTACAAAAATAAGCCAGTTTGCAGAAAACAATCTGTTGGCATGATTTACTTGCTAGAGCCCCCCGGGGAAACAGACTTATTAAATGAAGCACTGAAATACAAATATATCAACTGTGAAGAACAGCCCTTCTCCTCACGGTGCCTTTCATAGTCAG
The DNA here is from genome assembly GCA_013397315.1 of Donacobius atricapilla. Lineage (NCBI taxonomy): Eukaryota > Metazoa > Chordata > Aves > Passeriformes > Mimidae > Donacobius > Donacobius atricapilla. The sequence continues at coordinate 637,509 of WBMY01016914.1, forward strand.
TCCCCCATTCAATAAGCTATTCTTGTTTAGGCTGGGTTATGTATCAAGCATAGAAGCAATTAAAAACAACGTAGCTAATTAAAAACAAAGGAGCTCTGTACTTGCCTAGATTCTAAATTTCCTGTATGCTTCGCCCCTGCTCATCTTAAAGGGGAAAAAAAAAAAAAAAAGGCAAGCCAAAAGTAACTATGTTGCATCTTTTAAACTTCGCTTTTATAAAGTTTGTGCAAATTCGTGAGACGAAAAAAGGCCCACAAAAGCTACAGACTTTGCCTACAGTACTTTTGGACAATGCTCTCAGGCAGAGGGTGGGATTCTTGGGGTGGTCCTGTGCACGGCCAAGAGCTGGGATTGATGATCCTTGTAAGTCCCTTCAATTCAGGATATTCCATGATTCTGATGGACAGCAGCACCCACCCAACCTGGCATGCTCCTGCACTGATGATGGATCGTCCTGCCTTTTAGACTCTGGCAACACCACCCCAGCTCCCCCTGCTCCTGCAGAAGTCACTGCCAGCTTCTTTGGGAGCCAGTGAACCATCCCCAGAGCTGAGAGCCAGGCTGCTGCCTGAGGGGTGACGTGCTCGGACCCCATCCCGCCAGGCTGTAAGGCACAACCACGGTGGGAGGAGAGGGATGCAGCCCCAGCCCAGGAGCTCCTTCCAGCAAGGAGGGGAGAGCCCCAGCAACGTGGGATGCCACCAGCCACTCCATAACACACAAAAAGCATCCCTAGAATTTGGGTAATGCTGGGACAATAGACAGCCCTGGGACGGTGACAGTGCAGGGACAGGGGTGCCAGACACCCAGTCCACATCCCCTCCCACCACAGGAAACTTCTCCTCCGGCCAAATTCCTTCTTTGCAACCCAAACGCTTTCTCACTCTGCTTTGCATGTCTGAAGTTAATTTAAGTCTCTGAAAAACAAACAAACAAACAAACCAAACAAAAAAAAACAACCCTAAACCTGCCCTTCTGACAGACCTGAGGAGGCAGCACAGACACCACACCAGTTTCAGAACCTCCCCACGATGGGATTTTCAGTGTCAAGCAGTATCACGTTGCAGGACAGGAGCACTCACAGTTCCTTCCAAGCCCTGCACCAACCCTCCCTAATTATGTTTACCACCAGCCACCAGCTTCCCAGGAGACAATAGTCACCTAAAAGGTCAAAAAAGTCCTTGGATGAAGCATTTCCCTGGCCTGGAGAAGTTAATCATTCGCTGCAAGGCGCTCTTACAGGGCCAGTTATCCCCCTGAACCTGGGGAGAAGTGATCCCTCCATCCCTCCTCCTCCTCCTCAGCAGACCTGGAGCTGCAGGTGGTTTTGCCACAGAGGGGTTGTTGTTTTTTTGGCCTTAATCCAAAATACATGCAGAGAAGGTGGATTTGGCCACCCTCCAGCCCCAGCAGCACATGTCCTACCCGACACCTGGATTAACCCTTCTCCTGCCTGCTCCATGGCAAAGCAGAGCTCGCAGGCGGCCACAAAACAGTGAATAACAAACCTTTTATTTGTATCATTTTTGTGTATGTTTGTGCCTCCTGCTCTGTCTTATATTTGCTTTAAGAAACAACCAGGAGCAAAAAAACTCTCTAAATCCATGGCAAGGGTCCAAATCAAAGCCTGAGCTGTAGCCAGAGGTTTGCAGACCCCACTGTCCACTTGGAATGGGCAAAAACTTTGCAAAAAAAAAAATCCCACAAGTGGCTTGAAAGAGCTTTAGCTCCTCCTGCAGAGAGAATGCTCCAAAGGACAGTGAGAGATGACACTGAGGGATGCCACTATAGCCAAGGGAGGGAGGAACCAGCTCCCTAAAATGCCTGTAGGACACATGTCCAACAGCAAACACCCTCAGAGATGTGATGCTGACCACATCCAAGTCCCGTGGGAAACAACAGAGGGTGTTGGAGCAGCCAAGGTCATGCTGCTGAGACAGGCATAACTCCCAAGTCTGGACCAAAGATGAAGCAGCCCTGATGCTCAGGTCACCTGCCAGCCCGACAGCCCATCAGGGACTGCACCACATCCCCCCAAACCAACCCCACAGGGAAACCAGAGCACTCTCCTCCAGCCAGAGAACCCAGCTAACACAAACACCAAGCCAGAGCCAAGGCAAGCTGTGCCTAAGATGGTGCAATTCTATTTATTTATTTTTTTAAATACTATCACCAGCTAGGAGGATGAAGGGAGGTGTGTGCAGCTCCCCATCTATGAGAATGAGCCAAATGGATAGGGAAAAAAACCTTTTTGGCACACTGTCTTCTTCAAGACAGCTATTGTTTTGTTAATGCAAAGGAGGTGTTTTGCAAACAGGATTCCCAGCTAATGGGAAAAAGCTGGTGAACCTGCTGCCCACCAGCCAAAATATAGTAATCTTCTCCTGTTACACCTTACCCCTCATTGCTGATTTACGGCTGTGACGTTTTCCAAGTCAAGTTTTCAAATCCTTCTCAGGAGCGACGTAGTGGGGCTGCACCCATTTCTGTCTGCTTCTGCCCTACCCCAAAAAATCCTCCAGGTGAGCATTTTACTGCCAAAGCCAGGATGATCCTCTGCTCCCCTCCTTGCCCTGGCATGTGGAGACAGAATTCACCCCCAGAAATTTGGATGCTGCCTTTAAAGCCGTGTCACCAAGGCCACTGGCCTCTCAGCCAAAAAAGCCCAGAGGCCCATTCAGACACAATAAGGATATTTTAATTGCAGTAATTTTGCAAGGAACCTTGAACCCACAGCAATGTCTTACAAGTAAGTCCCAAAAATGTCCACAGTAGCATGGAAAAAATAAATATCTGTATCTGAGTTTGCCATTGCAGATCTCTGCAGGCACCACCGAGTGCAGGATTTTACCTCCTTCTCGCTTTTTTTTTTTACATAACCTGAAACAAAATAATCCTATCTTCCATTCAGTTGCCAAAAAAGACATTCTGTTCTTGGCTAAGACTTCTTACTCATCTATTTTACTGAAAACAGCTTTTGGAACAAGTACATAATGCAATGGATCAAACCCGCAGGAATTCCTCTCTGGCACCAGAACTCCCACTATCCTGGGAATACTTTCTAACAAATATTTAGCCCAGATGTGCATTCCTTTCTTTCTCTCTCCCTCCTTTTTTTTTTTTTTTTTTTTTTTTTAGGCATTAAAGTTTGGGTGGGGGAATAAGGGGGAGCAGTGTAGCTGGGGGGAAGGGAATCCAATCTGCGAAGTCCCATTTCTGGTGCCCAGCAAGTTGCAGGGTAAAACCCTAATACACTGGAATGCAAGGAATTAATGTTTTAACTATCCTCCTCTTGGACGACGTCTCAACAGTAAATATTTCGAGTAATTTAGATTTAAGAAGGTTTGGCATTCGTTTAGCCAAGTGCAGAGGAAGGCAACTAAAAACCCCTACCAGTGTCCAGTCTCCAGGAGACTGCACAAAGAGGCACCACAGCTCTGGGCAGAATTATGAGAAGATGTTTCAGTGTTGTATTTTGGGGCTGTAGATGTGCTTTGAAGCGTCAGGCGATCGCAGCAGTGCAAGCGAAGCAAAGGAAACTCCTCACAGCGAGTCCAGCAGCTGCCTTTGCTTGTGCCACAATTCCCATGGTATCACAAGGAGAACACCCAGGAGTGAGAATATTTCAAGTTTTAGGGTTGGTCCGTGGAGCATCCTAAAGAATGGCAGGATCCCAAATCTGTGCATGAGTTATTGAAAGCAAAGTTTATTTTTTCCAAGCGATTTAGGGAACACCAAGAAAACAACAATCCCTCCGATCTCCCTCAAGACTCAGCACAGTGCACTAAAAGTATTTGTTTTCCAGTGACTTTCTGAGCTGGTTTGCTGACTTTAAAGCCCAGCCATCTGCTCACAGCCCAGAAGACAAAGTGAACTTATTCCAGCACACCAAGGTGGACTCTTCCCAGCACACCGGGACGAGGGCTCGGGCGCTGGGAGCGAGTTCAGGACCTGAGCCGTGAGTCAGAGCGGCTCCCGCTCCCTCCCCCAGAGCCGCAGTGGCTGTGCAGGTCTAGCAGGAGTAAATATTAGTTTAAAAAACACCACCGCATATTTTAGCCAGGTACGGCTCCAAAGGCAGCGCTAGGGGAGCTGCTGGGGTTGGTGTTTGTTTGCAGGCTGCCGTTTATTGTGGGCAAAGAGATCCCGGTGTGAGAATCACCAAAAAGTGCTGCGGAGCTGAGCTTCCCGCTCAGCTATCCCAGAAATCTGACGTCTAACAGCGCTGGTGATCCCAGTAACACCTCTGGGTTATTTAATAATCGCCACACTATCAGCACTGATTCACTGCTCGATCATGTAACTATTTTAATTCTTCGCATATTTACTTAAGTGGTTTCCCCTGTGCCGTCGTGACAGCCTCCCGATGACAACACTTCCCAATTTCGGGGCTGACTGGAGCCAAGGGGAGCGGGATCATCCCACCAGGACCCTCCAGGGGCCAGTCCCACGCGTGTTCCCAGCCACATGAAGCTGTGCTTTCCAGTTCAGACCAGATTATTTTCACCCAGCTGGGTCTAAGGTTTCATAACCTTGCTCTGGTTAAAAATAGCCTCTGCCTACTATGCAACAGCAAAACCCAAAGTACATCGTGCTGCGGAGTGGGAGCATGAATCAGTCCGTAGCACCACGAGTTTATGCTCCTGTCAGAGACTGAACAGGCAAAACACCTTCCCCGGAAAGAGCAGCAGAAGTGTTTACTCCATCTCCTAATTTTTGGAAGGCCACAAAGTAGGGAGAAAAAAAAAATAAAAAAAAAAAGGCTTGTCAGATTTTTCTACCAAGCCCTTACTTCTTGCTGACAGCTTGAAAGGTAAATAAGAAACTGTAGCAAATACATTAAAGGTTATCTGACACGGCCCAAAATGGAAGGAGGTTCAAACGTACTCGGCGCAGATTGTGCTGTAACAAACAGGAAAACAGCGAAGTGTGCTTTGTCTACGAAAATCCTCTATTTGATCACACCTCATGAATAATTCACACCAGGTTTCCACATTTGTCCTCCTGTAGGTACACGCTGTGCGTTACCTTCCCTGCTATATATACGCACGCATTTCCTGCGCTGAATTATTAAAGCCTTTGCCGGGAGCTGCGGAGTCTCTCCGGGAGGAGAACAAACCCAACCATCCTGAAAATAACCCCACCTCCCCCACTCCACACACACCTTGACGGGCTACATCCGCAAACTTCTCAGCAGAGGAAAACGAAAATAATTTTCATGGAAAAAAAAAATGAAACGATAAAATAATAATCGGTGATCAATTCCTGGTAAAAAATGACATGACTTAACCTGACAGTGCTGGGTTAAGGGGTGGACTCGGGGATCTTAGAGGGCTTTTCCTGCCTTAAGGATTCCCTCATTCTGCGACTTCGAGGTTTGTAAACGGCCGTGAGGGTTTTCTCTCCATCCATCCCACCCAGGCGTTGGCACTCCAGGCGTTAGTAAGGCTGAGCTGCTTTAGGAA
>WBMY01016914.1:643730-679638 GCA_013397315.1 Donacobius atricapilla
CCCGCATCTCCCCGCACCGCCCCGCACCGCTCCGGACCGCCCCGCATCTCCCCGCACCGCCCCGCATCTTCCCGGACCGCCCCGCATCTCCCCGCACCGCCCCGCATCTTCCCGGACCGCCCCGCATCCCCGCTGCGGGTCCCACGGGGGAGCTCTGTCCCACAAAGGGCTGGGGAGCCACAAGGACAGGTTGGACCCCAAAGTGGGTCTGAGTACCACAGGGGGCTGGGGACCCCGAAATGGGTTTGGTCCCAAAGAGAGGTATCTATACTACAAGGGCTTGGGAAGCCACGGGTACTGCTTGGACCCACAAGTGGTCATGGGGTGCTGGGAAGTCCAAAATGGATTTGAGTCCCATGGGGAAAAGTGTCCCACAAGGAGCTGGAGAACCACAGGCACAGCATGGACCCCAAAACACATCTGGGCACACAGGAGTCTGGGGACCCTGAAGCAGGAGAATGTTAGCTGCTTTGAGGATGTCAGAGTCCACAAAGGGTCTTGAATTCACAGGGAAAACTTGGACCCCAAAATAAATTTGGGTCCCGTGGGGGCTTTGAGTCTTACAAGGAGTTGAACACCTACATAGCAAAGGTTGGACCCCAAAATAGGTTCAGGCAGAACAGGGGGCTCGGGACCCCCAAGCAGGCTTGGAACCTGAAAGGGATTTGGACCTTTCAGAGGGTTTGAGTCCCTGCAAATGTTTGGGATTTGGGACTCAATGGGCACAACTTGGACTCCAGAATGCATTTAAATACCCCAGGGGGCTTGGGAACCTGAAGCAGGTGTGAACCCCAAAAAGGGTTTGGGTGCTTCAAGGGCTTTGGGGCCCATGAAGGATTGGGTACGCACAGACAAAGCCTGGACCCTGGCACATTTAGGTCCCACAGGGGGTTTGAGCCATGCAAAGGTTTGGCAACCCACACAAGGGTTGGACTCCAAATAGATTTTAGTCCCATGGGGAGCTTGGGACCCACAAGTAGGCTTGGGCTCTGAAAGGGATCTGGGCCCCACAGATGGCTTGGATGTCTGACTGGAATTTGGGACCCACAGGCACAACTTGGATCCCAGAATGGATGTGGCTTAGAGGGCTTAGAGTCCACAAGGGGCTGGGGACTCACAAGCAAAGCTCAGATCCCAAAAGAGATTTGGGCATCACAGGGGCTTTGAACCCCACAGTGGTTTGGGACCCACAAGCAGACTTGATCCCTGGAAAATATCTGGACCCCACAGATGGATGCGCACCCACAGGCAAGGTTTGGATCTCAGAACAGGTAATTCAGGAGCCATGAGAAAGGCTTGGAGCCTGGAACCTGGAAAAAATTTGAGTCTCACAGGATGGCTGGTCCCACAGGAATTAGGGATCCACAAGGCGGATGCGGATCCCCATAAGGGATTTGAACCCTATAATATGTTCCTATTCCAGAGGAGAATCTTAGCCTCCACACTGGGTTGAGGTCCAAAAGCAGGGCTTTGTCCACAAGCAGATATTGGCCCCAAAAAGGGTTTTGGCCCATGGTTATTGGGATCCAGACCTGGGAGTCAGGTTGGATTTGCCTTGCCTAAGAAGGTGGATGAGGATGGATTGAGGTGTGTGTGATTATTCCCATGCTCCATTGTGGACTCCTTAGCTCCAAGAGGCTGCCCACAGAGTGCTGCAAGCCAGAGTGCTGACACTTCAGGAACATTGTTTTCTTGTAAACCTTTCAAGACGCCTCTCATGGTTTTTTGGGGGTTTTTTTGGTTGGTTGGTTGATTGTTTTTGTTTGTCTGTTTGTTTTGTAATACATGTGTCTCACGGGAAGTGGTGCCATCAGGATTTTCGCTTCTGGTCTTGCCCTGGTGTGTGTCAGTGATTCCTGTGGGCATGACATCCCTACTGGTCACCCCAATAACACCACTGCAAGGGCCAGGGTGAGCTGAGAACATCCTCAGGCTGATTTTCCTGCTGGTTGATTCTTCTCCTCTCCAGGTGCTTCATCCCTCTTACCTGGCTCACGCCGTGGCTCTTTCCCGAGCCCACGAAACAACAGCTGGGTACAGAGGCATGGGAGGTCTGAGCTGAGATTTAGCTTCAAATGCCAGGGAGGCAATCCATAATTCGAGGTGGTGCCCTGATGACGGGTGGGTCCTGTCTGAGGTACAAGGGTCTTCCTGAATATACCAGCACACAGCCCTCCATGGCCAAAGGAGTGGTTTCCCTGAGGTTTCACTTACCATGTTTGGACATGGCCGTGATTAATATTTCCTAACAGGAAGATGTCATGCATGCAGGCTTTCCTCTTCGGGGTTTGGGTCGAGGGTGGCCAAGTTCAGGTTGTACCCTGGCTCCTCACTTCCTCCGCCTCACAGGCTACACCCTCCCCACCAACCCCGCAGTCGCGCTGGGCTCAGCCCAAACCGGGTCCTGGCGCCAGGAAGGTGTCACCACACAGCCCCTGGGGATCCAGAGAACTCCGAGGGGACGGGATCAGGGGGTAATGTCACTTGTCTCTACACAGTGTCTGTAGGATCAAGGAGGGGTCACTTGCTGCCCTCCCTGAGCTGACTTTGGCATGAAACCCAGGGTATGGGGGAAAGGGGATATCCTGGAAAACAGCCGGAAAGGCTTCCAGCAACCCCCAGGTTACCCATTTTCCCTTTTGCTTCTAATAGTTTTAATGAAAGTAAAGCCACTATGAGACAAGAGTCCCACACAGGGCAGAAATTATTTAGCCATTCAGTCAGGCCATGACCAATTCTGCCTCCACACTGCCCGTAGTTGTGTGTGTGAAAGAGAAGGGGGAGTTGAAACAAAACTTATTTTTAAAGTGGCAGTTTTAAATGATTTTTCTTAAATCAACCTAAAAGCACTACTACTTCAATAACTGGAAGCTTACACAGGAGAATAAATAGCCCTCAACCAATCTAAGATGTTTTCCTGTGTTGAAAGAAATAGGTTAAAAGAAATATCTCAGTTTGACTCAACATATATTTCGTTGTTTCTTTTCTGAGCCTCATTCCTCCAACAAATTAATTCACGAGAAGGAAAAAAAAAAAGAAATCAGTTTCTCTTTACCCTGAACCAGGTTGGTGAGGTTTTTAATGCGGCTTTTTCACCTCTCAAGGAGCATCCTCCTTTCCCTGCGAAGCCAGAGCGGCTCGCAGCCCCTGCTCCCAGGAAAGCCCTCTCTGCTTTGGCAAGGGCTGCTGGCAGCAGCGGCCTGGAGCTGGTTTCCCTGGCTGGGAGCCACTCGAGCGCTGCTCCGGAGGGAGGAAATTCCCTGCTGACCGGGATAAGTGCCCTGGCACGGAGCAGCACCCGCAGAGCGAGCGCAGGGAGCGGGAGCCCAGCAGGAAAGCACCGGGGGAGGATTCAGCATGATCCACGAGCAGTGAGATAAGAGGTGTGAGTTGGACAAGCTCGGGATGTCAGGCTCCGCGCTGCCGGTTTTGTGCTTGCCCTGCAGCAGGAGAAGAGCCTTTCCTGGGGTTAAAAGCCTCTCTCTTGGTGCTTAAGGATGGCTAAATCAGAAATATCTGGGCTTGGAGATAGGATTTTTTTCCTAGTTTTATGTCGCATCCCTGCTGCAGTTCTAAAAAAGCTCATCAGCTGTATCTGGCTGTGGTTGTGCTGCTGGGTACTGTGACAGCCCGTGTCAGAGTGACAGCACGGGAACATGGGAAAAGAAATCGCGGCTAAACCAACCCAGCTTGAGCAGTCAGATGTCCAGCATCACCCCTGCGTCCCCAACTTGCCTCCTGACCCTAGTCCTCATTGATTTTACACCAACACAGCTCCACCATCTTTTGCAAAGTTGCTCCTGTTTTGAGCTGATCCTCTGAGACAGTCACATCTATAGGATTTAAAGCCCTGCGTGATGTGCTGTTATAGACCTGCTGGGTAATTATTTATGCATTTACCACAATGTGCTTTCTTCACACTGTCAGTCCTTGGTAGAGATCAGGACCGGGTAATTCAGAGCTCTCCTACACCTACAGTCACCCTGTCAGCTTGAGAGAGGATGCAGAATGTGACTTGTTTGCTGGTGAGCGCTGGTATAATTGTTAGACTCCCAACAAACACACAAAAATCGTCACCCTGAGCAAATAAGTGTTAATTTAAAATGCAGGCATGAAATGGGAATTGTGAAAGCGCCGCGTCGCTTCAGCCACTCGCCAGCGATGGTTAGCGGGAAAGGAAAATAAGTATGACAGAACCCCACGTTATGCAGACAACTGGATTCAAGTGGGGCACCTGTGTCCTCAATTAACCCGACTCCCAGTTAACTTTGGTGCCATCAGAAAGCCTCACACCAGGGTTTGGAGGTGGGAAGCACAGGAGTGCTGCGTTTTTCGCTCCTTGACATTTTGTGAGTCGTCTGTTTTAGCGCTGAAACGTCTCAAGTGATGGGACCGCTGCAATTTCTCTTTCAAGGGTATCGCTCTCACACAATAATTAAATCTCTGGCTTTCAAGCATAATTGCCAATGACAGTGCCTTCGAAATTGCTCCTTTATGCTCAACTGTTCTGTCTCCTGGCAGAAAGGGCTTCTGTAAAAATAAGCCAGGGAAGAGTTGTGAGTGGCAGCAGAGGCAAGAGGAAGCAACACAAACTCCATCCTTTTCCCCTCAAAGGACAACAACTGTCCCTAAACATTGAGGTGGCCCAAATCCTGCACAGTCCTGGATGCCTAACAGGCCCAGAAGGAAATGGCAGCTCACAGCACAGCTCCATCATTACCAGGCCTGTTGGAAAAATGCAATTTTTCAGCACTAGGACCTGTCTCCTGCTCCAGGTTGGTAATTGGTGGTGTTGGCCGTGAGCCAGGCAGCACTCGCAGCTCTGTCTTGAGAGGACAAAAACCTCCATTACTTTATGCTCCCTAATTCTCCCAAGGTGTGCTGCTGTCTATCAATGGAGTCACCATGAGGTAATAGAAATTACAAACCTCCCCAGACTTATTTGTCTGAAAGTGTTTCTTGTAAAAATACTTATATGAGTCTCCAGAACCGTGGCACATGAGAATGGCAGAGAAGAGAAAGTTTGCAAATTAAATTGCAACAAAAGGCTCTTTATCATAAACTATGGGGGAGACTGGGCGAGAGGGTTATTTCACTTCTGCTGGGCTGGCTGGTGACAGCATTTGGAGGGAAAAAGTGATTTTTGTTGTTTGTTTCTCGCTTTGCACTGAAGCTGCTCTAGCCCCCTAGCTGTGTAGGGTGATGGGGTTGGCCAGACACCACTGGGGACTCATTTCCTACCCTTGCCAGTGTCTCCCTGTGAGCTTTGGTAAGCCCCTGCCCTGTCACTTTGGTGGCTCGCAATGGCAACGTCACAACTCCAGTCTCACTTGCTTTGTCTGACTTTTGCCTGCTGGCCCCCACCAGCCCCTGCCCTCCTAGCAATAGGCACCCTAAACCTGCATCAGACCCCGCTCTTAACCAGCAAAAACCATCCAGAGCAGGCATACTGGCAGTGATGTGACAGACGAGCTCTGGAGGAAATACCTGAGCTGTCTGAAAAAGTTACTACCCCCTTGCCTCCAGCAAAGGCTGATGAGCTGAATCCCGGATCTCAGCATGATCCTATTTTGATGCAAAGTCGGAGCAAATGGGCTGGACTGTGAATGGGAACATCTGGGGCGCTGCACACATGCCCCCATGAGTGCCGGCGTGAAGGTGCCAGCACAGGACAGGGCTGCAGTGGCTCCTTAAGAGTAAAGAGTGTCAGAGCAGAGAAGTCAGGATCCAAATCCATTAAAAATAGCAGTATGACTAAAGCTCAATTTTCTCCTAAAACAAAGGTTTTCGCAAGCCCACAGTATGGGGCAATGGCGTTGCTTCCCCTGAGCAGCTGCTATGATGCTTGAGCTGGACTGAAACAGGAGTAAAATCCACACAAAAATTATATATACAGGTAGGTGTGTGTGCATCTCTTTATATTTTACTTGATGGACAGAACTCACAGCAAATCTCCCAGCTAAAAAAAAATACTTCTTCTGCATCACCAAGAGCAGGAGCAGCGTTTGGTGGCCACAGTGGCTCCAGGTGATGCTTCAGTGCTTTCTCCTCAGATCCAGAGCTCAAGGTGATGGTGCCTGTTTAAAACTGGAAGCTCCCAAAAGGGCACCATGTCCACATTTGTGTGCTGGTTTTATCTGTGAGCTGTCATCCTTCTGACGCTTGCAGGATGCCCAGGGTCACTGGGTTTTAGAGTCAGATCCTGGTGGCATGAAAAACTTGCTCTGAAAAGGTCAGCTGTGTGGAATTAAGCACAGAGAGCTAATTATTATTTGTCTTGGCATGTTCTATATGGGTTTGGTGGCAGGTCCTGCACCCAAAGTCCTTGTGGTCAATGTTAGGACTTCCAAGCCAAATTCTCCTCTGCTGTAAAGCTCTTTAACTCCCAACAGGGCCAGTGACAGAGCTGCCGTGTCCAGGGGTCTTGGTGTTCCCAGTGTAACTGTGCCACCCTCATTGCTCCCTGGGGCAAGATCCTGGCTCTTGCCCCCACTTTTACCAGTGGGAAACTGAGGCAGAAGGGTGAGTGCAGGCCTGAGGCTTTGAGGCTGAGCCTAAACCAGCTATGGGCAAGATGCTCTGATATCAGTGCAGGGGAAAAGCTCCAGAAACAGGGACTCTGGATTACCCCATGCTGGAGCTCAGGGGTTTCTGTACGAATCCTAAATCCTCCCTGCAGGCACCTACTGAACACAGGTACTCAGGTAGGACAAACGCCACCCTGCGAAGTGGAAGCTGCAAGGGAAAACCCCCACTCAATAATTTATGGCAAAATATGGAGCCTTTGGTGATTTAATTGCCAGATAAAAGAGATGATCTTCAAAACCTGAAGGCCTCAGAGGACCTGGGAGCATCCACCTCTCCCATCCGCAGCCAGGAGCCCCTTGCATCAGTTTTGCTTAAGTAATTTGTGACTGATCTCGGCTTTTCCTCTCCAGCTTCCCTGCAAACGCTGGCCCCCTGGCATGCTGCACTTACCTCGAGATGCTGTTCAGCTCTGGCTCCTCTTCACGGAGCAGTGGCTGCTGTGCTCTGAAAGGTTACACAGCCCTCAGCTGCTGCTGCTGAGTCTGCAGGAGGTGATTCCTGCTGCAGAGCCAGGGTGGAATGGGGCTGTGCCCCCAGCAGGGAATGGGGCTGTGCCCCACCATGGGCTGGGGCTGTGGTCCCACCATCTCAGCACCCCCCTGACCTCATGTGGGGTAGAAAGGACAGAAACTGGGGCACAGGGAGACCTCCTGCGTCGCTAGGGCTGCTCTGTCTGAGCCATTACACTCCTTACTATAGATTTAAAGCCCACAAAAGGGGTGGCAAACATCATGGTGGTGGTGGCAGTGAGACTCAGATCTCATCCGGCGGCCAGTGCTGGGCTGAGCTGCCTGAAGGGACATCTCCTGAATCTGCAGTGCTCACAGTCCTGGAGGACAAAGTCTTCTGGTTCACACAGCGCCCCATTAACCCTGAAAAGGTCTTAGGGAGCCAGACATGCCCACAACATAACCTGCCCCTGGTGCAGCAGGATGGATGATTTGGGGTTTGATGCATCTCACCCCACATGAAGGTTATTTCCCCCCAATCATCCTGTTAAACTGAGGAGCTGCATTTATGCTTCTGCCCCTTTACTTTCCCCAAAGAGTCAAAATGAAGATATAAGTTATAATACACATACACTTATTAACATAATGTGTACGTTGTGGTGACGTCTGTGGTTGGTAGAAATCTCTCTAAGACAACAGGATGAATGATTGGCACCTCACTTAACAAGAGACAGAGGGAGAAATGGAGATGAACACTTCTCTGTTGAGGCTGAAATACCCACAAATTCATAGGAAATAGGAGCAGCTTGGCCAGTCCAGCTTAAACCCAACCATGCTGCAATTCAGAGAGGATTAAGGAAGGGAAATAAACCTGAGTCCGTTTGGTTTCCATTCTGGTTTTTGAGTTCCTAAACATTTGCACATACAGGATTTTCTCCTAAACTGTGGCAGCTGCAAAAATGAGTTCTCTCCTCCAAGCAAAAGCCAAGATTGCCATGTAGTGACCCCAGGAGACAGACTGCTGAGAAAAGGACCAAAACTGTGGCAATTTCCCTGCATGGGCAATGTGCACATGCATGTCCAGACATGGGATTTAGGGGAAGGCTTTGGTAAGCCAGCACTGACTACAAGCAGTCTGGAGTGCAATGAAAAGAGCAGGCTTTTTGTTTCATAAAGCACTGTTTATTTTATTTTTGAAATTAATCTACTCGGGTCAACAGAAAGAAAAAGGCGGCAAGAATAGTATGAAAACGGAGGTTAATTCAGAAAGTTAATGTTGCAGGGGGCCTGAAGTAGCTTTTCAGGGCTCAGCTTCTCCCCGCAGGTGTGATTTTCTGTTCATCCATGGACCTGAGGAATCCCTGCCCTGCCCGGGGTGCAGTCGAGGTTGTATCATGCACTCTTGGAGAACACCACAGCTTCAACTCCACAGAGAAACACTGCAGGGAAGAAATAGTTCTTGAAGTCAAGCATTACAATTTACTAACAGGTTTATTAAAATCTTATTAGAAGATTATTTTTTAAAGTCCATTTTACACAGCTGTTGTCCTTCTGCTGCTGTCTAATCCTGGAAAATCTCAGTGAATGAGTCATTTGCACTTACTATCTATTACACCCTCTTATTATAAGCCTGAGTGTGTTTGCATTTGCTTCAAATAATATCACTAGAGCCACAATGGTGCCATAAAGTCTCCCACATCTCCCCCTTTGGAGCCTCTTTTGCTGTTGGAAGAGAGGTGCTGCCTCACCCAAAGGTTTCATGGGGTGGTTCTGGGGTGCAGAAGGACTCAGGGAGTATTTTGTTTGGAAATAACCTAATAAGTTCACTCCCCCAGTCCTGATCTCTAAGTGCCAGGCTTTTAATGTGTTCTTTTTTGGGTTTGATTGATCAGAGAGAGGTTGTGGAAGGCCAAGGATCTGCAAAGTCCATTCCTGCTTCCTAAAGGCGACCTCAAGCGCCAAATATTTGTGCATCATGACAAGGAGGTGTCTTGGGTTGCAATGCAAGGTGTAACCAAAAGTAAGTATTCTATTCCCAATCTGTTGAAACTTATTGAAGAGGTGTTTTTTGCTTTATCTCTTCTTTATCTCATAACTCTGGGTGGGGGGAGGGGGTGAACATCTTCTGTTAATGGGCCAACTGTTAAAACCAGGTGGGGCAATGTTCTTTATCCCTTCCAGGACCCATCTTTCCTCCAGGGGATCTCTGCTGTCCATGGGCCATCCAGGCTCACTGATAACATTACATCATCCATTAGGAGAGGCTCCGCCCAGGGGGAGGAGCCAAGCATTCCTACCTGGATAAAACCTGAGATTCAGAACACCAGCACAGCCTGTTTGCACTGGATTGCCAGAGGAAGACTGGACCCTTTCTACAGGATCATCTCTGCTCCAACAGAACCACATATGTCACTCCAGGAGGATTTATTTTGGACTGCTTCCAACACCCTGACCCACAGGCTGTCAGGTTGTATTCTGACTCTGTCAGTGTTTCTAGGATTTTTGTTTGCGTGTTTTTGTGCTATTACATTTGTATTTTTAATATTCCTAGTGAAGAACCATTATTCCTATTCCTATATCTTTGCCTGAAAGCTCCTTAATTGCAAAATTATAATGATTTGGAGGGAGAGGGTTTACATTCTCCATTCCAAGGGAAGTTCCAGTTTTCCCTGGAAGACACCTGTCTTCCCAAACCAAGATAGGAGGACATCTGGCAGTTGTGTATCAAGGATATCTGAGGGCCACATTGGATTGTTTTGCTTGTTTTTGATATCTGAAGGCTGTTGAGTATTAAATGTGGCCTCCAGGATGGGACTCTGCATCGCTGCCTTGTTTGGCTCCAGGACATGATATTTCAACTTCCATGACCATTGAAAAGGGGGTGAAGGAGAGCCCAGTACAAGAACACCAATTTCTGGAGCAGCGTTGGTTAGCAGAACATGCAAACACTGCCATAATAATAAAGCATAATACTGGTAGGTACAGAGTGGGGTTTGGTCACAGCTGTCATTCCCAGCTGTGCCCCCTCCCTTTTCCAGTTGTGAGTCTCATCATCACTTTGTGATGCAGCTGCAAAAGTGCCCAAACACACCCTCAGCCCATCCTCATCCTCTTACCCACCCAGAAGGACTGAGAGGGAGCAGGGACATGGGTGGAAGCTGCCTGTCATCAGGCTCTTCCAGGTTATGCAAACCATGTTCTCCTGACATCCCAGAGCGACCCTTTCCTCTAGGTCATTTGGCCAGAAGTCAAGGGAACAGTATTGCTCTGAATATAACTACAGGAGGGGAAAAAAATTCATATTCAACATTTAAAATCACTTGCTGCAGGGGATGTTTCCATTGGCAAAGTCACCAGAACCGGCACAAATGATTCAAAACATTTTGTTAAATGAAATTCTCAGATGATGTCAGAGCTGAAGCTGCTTTAGCAAAACCAAAAGAGAAGGAAGGTTGAAACCAAAAAGAAGGAAAAAAAATTATACCATTTGACAGGGAGGGATTAGGAGCTTAAAATTATTTTTATAGGTTATCCAAATATTTGAAAGCTTGGAAGTTCAGAGTTCCAGTGCTTTAGCTCAGCTCTAGAGTCCTGCCAGCCCCTTAGTGCAAGTCACACAATGCAGCCAGCTGGGCTGGACTCACTAAATACACAAAGCCTATTTTCTGTTATCCAGCCCTGGCTCCCATTTCCTATAGGCTCACCCACAAATCCCACCACCTTTGCCTGCCTCGGTTTCCTCCTCTGTCAAATACAGAGGTTTCTATTCTCTGCTATAAAGTGCTTGGAGATTTGGCACTGAGAGGAGCAGGGAAGCATCTCCTCCTGCGTTGGTCCCTGCGAAAGAACAGACTGATCACTCAAAGACAAACAGCAGCTCTTTGTGTGACTTTTTGTTTTACACCACCCATTTCTGTTGGACACAGAAAACCCAGGATGAGGCTGCTGAAATGCTGTTTTCTTTCATGCCTGACACCTGCCTGCTTCTTCAGACCCGTGCAAAATAATCACGTCTTTGTTGGCTAACCCACTTCATCTTTATTGATTAATAGGTCATAATCCTATTTTAGTGAAAACATAACATGCCCATGGCCAGAGGATTCAGGTATCACCTACACGGAGATTACAACCTCTTAATCTGAACACAGAGAGTGAGATGGACTGTCAGAACAAGAGCACTTGTTAAGAGGAAAATCAATAGCAAGCTATTTGGGGAGGGAGAAAAACAAATCCCCACCACCACAACTGCATTAAACATAGACTGCAGTGCTCCAGCTTTGTATAAGCCCAAATTAAACATGACCATAATAAACTGTTTACTTCTTTTGGGTTTACCCAGTAGAACGGAGATTCCAGTTTGCTGTAATGCCCGTGCCAGTGCAAGTGTTGGGTGTAGTTTGTGGGGATATGGTTGCTGTTATTAAGTTTTACTGGAAAAGACTTTAATATTTTCCCCTCCTTCCTTTGGAATTGTAGCTAATTGTAAAATGGTGGAGCTGTAGCCTTGATTAGTTACATCCCAACTGAGGAGTCAGTTGCTTTTGAGAGTTTGGAGATGGGGAGATGGGGTGTCCTCCCTTTTCTCTTCCCTTCTTTTACCTTTCACTGGTTTCACTTTGTTAAAATCCCAAGCTGAGACTGAAGGGATTCATGCCAATCTTCATGTCTTTGATGCCCAGGCAGTGCTTACCTTCTCATCCCCCACCATTTGCCAGCTTCCCAGGGACTGCTTGTTATTGCATGAACACCCAGCCTGGAGCATCAGGGAGGGATCAAAATCCTGGGCTTTGCAGGCAGCCCACGATGCACAGAGTGCTGCTTTCAGCCCTGGCTTTCAGGCAGTGCTGTTGCTTTTGAGTTTCCTAGCAAGGGTGTGTTTAAGAACGGGTGACCCCACAGCTTTGCTCCCTCTCTGGAGCCGGAGAGACACAGATTTAACAGTAAATAATGAAAAAGAACTAGATTTCCTTTGTTACGCAGCTCATTGAATGAGGTTTCCCACATCTGTAGAAGTCACCACATCTTTTATGAGATTTGACTGTCAGCAAGATGTTATGAATCCCAGATGTTAAAATATGGATTTATTTATAACTCAGAGCCTATAATAGAGCACTCAAAAAGATTATATCCAGCCCCCCTCCTCAAAAGATCTTCCTGAAATAAAAGCCTTAGCTTTTATTATTTTTAAATTATTATTGCCATATGATTTATCTTGGGTATTACCTCATTAATGTCCTTTAATTACTGTGGCTTTAGGGCTGGTGTGCATTTGGCTTTGGGGAGCATTGGGCAAGGAGAGCTCAGCACCAGCTCTCCCATCCCAAGTGAGATTGTTGCTGCTTGGAGGCTGAAGGGCAGGGTGGGCAGAGGGGTGGCACAGGGGAAATTCAGCCCCAGGAGTTCCTTGGCAAAACACAGGGACGGCACAGCCAGCTCTGGGCACCTGCAGAACTTGGAGCTGGAGGTGTTTGGTATCCGTTGCAGCCCCAAGGAAATGCTCTGGTCAATAAAAAAGCAGTTCCTCACAGCTGGTGACCATTATGCTGAACACAGCGTAGGACATGCCACAGCTGCTATTCTGCCAGAAGATGGAAATGTTTTTGGAACCGCTTTTGGAGCATTTGTTCCATTAATGCTCTCTCCCTCCCTCCTCCTACCCCTTGCTTTTCAATTTGCTGCAAGAAAAACCTGCAAGTGGAAGAGGAGGGGCCCTCCACGGGCACAGGCTGAGTTGAGGGCTGGGGTGCAAATCTTCCTCTGAATTAATTCTCCAGCAACAGCTCCGGGCCCCAAAGGGAGCTTGTGGTGCTGAGAGCTGTGTACTTGCAGCAAGAGACACTCTCTGCCACATCTGTCCCACACTGCAAACAAACAGGACAGGTCTGAAGGGAAGTTAAAAAGCCTCATCCTGCACAAGAGGAACAGAAAGTCAGTGATTTTCCCCCGGTTCACGTATGATGCTGGTGGCAGCCTCAGGAATCATGGAACAAGTGTTTGTGGTGGCTGAGAGCAGCCCTCCTTCCCATCCTCCTTGCTCCCTGACACCTCCCCTGCCATGACAGCCCGTGCTGCCTTCTCATTTAAATCTCGTTTCCAAAATCTGGAAGTCTTCCACTCCCTTCCCTTTCTTTCTTGAAGCTAGGTCATCTCCTGAGTCCAGTTAGGAGAGTGGATCCAGGTCAGAGACAGCAGAGAGCATCTGGCCAAGTGTGACCATGCCATCAAACATCACTGCACCCTTTAAGGATCAAACCCAGTGTCCACGCTGCAAAGCTGTTCCAGCTCATAGAACATTTCCTGCCCATTCCAGCTTGTGAGTGATGGGCTGGAGCTAGGCTGGTGCCTGGAATCTCGAGGCCTTCAGGCTAAGGGCCAGCTGGACAGGCAGGAAGCACACAACCCATGAGCCCTGCTGAGCTCAGCTCAGCTCTCCTGCCTCAACGGGCCCATGTTTCACCATAGCTGTGGTCGCTCTCTACAGTCTTCTCACCCGGGTTGGGGCGGTTTGGTGTTTTAAAGGCAAGGCAGAAAGGAGGATGCCTTGAAATCCTATTTGGAGGTGGGCCTGCTGCACTTTGGGATCTGCAAGGCTGGAAACCTGAACCTTGTCTGCACCACAGCAGCGACAAGCTGAGGGAAAGGCAGGAAATTGGCTGTCAGTGCTGACACTACACGGATCTCACCACGCTGTGAGGAGGAGCAGCAAGTGGGCAACTGGGAGAAACTGCCTGGGCTTGGCACTCCCTGGCTCCTGGAATATGGGATGGAGAGGACCAGAGCTCTGGTGTAAATCAGCACAGCTCCTGAAGAGAAAAACCTTTGGCGGGAGTTTATGGGACACTCACTGGCTTGTAAATATTTTTCTGGCGTATCAATTTGTGTGCCATGAGATTTAAAACCTTCATCACCCTAATGTTTCCCATCTTGCAGAGAGCTCTGATCTGAATATGATATGCACTCAAGGTTTGCCAGGAGTGTGATGTTACAAAACTTGTGAAATGCCTCCCTTAACCACAATATTATGCATTTTCCAAGCCACATACCTATCTATTACAGGGTCTTTCAGATGGAGCTATAGACAGCCTCTGGGTCATGAGATCCTGACCTTGGTGTGTTTTTACTCCCTTCTTCTCATGAATTAACTCCTGAACTATTGACTCTCTGTTGAATGGATAGCAGAGTTCAGCCACATTTTACGTACAGGCTGCTTTTCCATCCTGTGTCTCAACAACTGCAAACCCCAAGGACGAGTAAATACTTCAGCCTCAGCCATAAAATTGATGTGTTGCAAAATGAACAAAATGGGTTTAGTAACTTACAAGGCAGATACCATCAAGTCCATAATGAGCCAGAACTGAGTTTTCCTGTCCCTCAGCAATGAGGCTGGGAGAGCTGGGAGCAGATCACCCCTTTGCAGGTACTCAGTTTATGCCTTATATCTTCTTCACTGAAAGCAAAATCCACCTGTGGTCATGTCAGATCTCAGCCTCATGAGCCCCCCTAAAAGGAAAAGATTGACTTAAGAATCAAAAGGTTTTCACAGAAAATCTTCAACTTTTTAAGTTCTGCTCATGCCTTCTGGTTTTTGAATCTGCAGATGATTCCTTGGTAGGTTAAGGAGCTTTCCTCCACATTCAGAAAGGCCAAAAAAATCATCAATAAAACATAAAGTTCCCGAGATCTTGTGAAGCACAAAAAGAAGCAGTAAGAGCACAGACTTCATCCAAATTGCCAGTACCTTGTTAACACATCAATAACCACACTCTGCTACTGCAGCAGGGTGCAAATGGGCAGGATAAATGAGGCTACAGCTGCAGCTTGAACCCCTATTTTGTCATTAAATAAAGATAGGGCCCTAAAACCTGACATGCAACACTGGCATCATTAGAAGCCTTGCAAGTTATTTCTACATTGCACATGCTACTAGACGGAGCCCTTAAGAAATCAAAATTTAAAATCTAAAAATAAAGGGTTCCGTTGTCTTAGATGTCAGATGGAAAACATAGTGTAAGGTCTGGTAAAGAAATTCTCCTTATTATCTGGATGTTTCTTGACTAACTATTGAAATAGCTTCATGTTTTCCCAAGGCTTCCTAGCCAGCCTGGCTCTGTAAAACACCCCTCTGTGCTCCTCTGGCATTAGAGATGAAAAGTTTGAAGCTTTTCATGCTGAGTCTTCATGTCTAACCAAAAATGAAAACACAACATCCGTCTCCGCACTCCAGAATACAATAGAAGCGGTGGTGGCATATTAATAAATATTCTCACTAGAAAATACCGTGAAGAAATAGTACGCTGAGCCTCAAGGCAGAATGCTTCCATCATCTTGGCAGGGCAAAGTCACTGATATGCACCCCCAGATTAAGCTGCAGAGGGGAACAGGGAGGGACTGAACCCACCTGGTGCAACCCAGGGGAGGTAGGGAGCTGGAGGGACGTGTAGGATGGGGTTTGTCTGCCTTCCCAGGTGATCTCCTCTGGGATAAACAGGGCAATAACACTTCCCTGTCCCAGATACAGCTTATCAGGAGAGGCTGACAATAGATGAACTCAGGTCACATCCAGGCTGCCCACACGTGTCGTCACTACAGAGATCAAAGGGGCTCCTTCTACCCCGGGCTGGCAGACTGATTCCTGCTTCCTCCCAGGCCTCGTGGAGGGAGGTGATGGCAGCACTTGAATGAGGCTTGGCAGTAGGTGGTCTGAATGCTCTGGTAACTCCCCAGAGCCTGGGCACGGGATCAAACACCCTCCCAAGAGCACCAAGACGTTTCTCATTCCCTGGCATCACTTTTGGCCCATGCTCAGGCTCCCACCTGGGCACTGTTCAGGGCATTGCAAGGGTCAGGGGTGTGACCTCACAGGCAAGACCGCTCTGTGGGATGTTTTGAAGGGTCAGGGAGGAGGTAACTCTGTGGATATGAGCCGTGTTCTTGTATTTATCTCCAGGGCCAGGTGAGTCTGGCCCTGATTGGTTTGGTGCTGTATCCACAGCCAAACTCTCTGACTGGAGTTAAAGATGGCCCCTAAAGGCTAAAAAACCCATATTAAAAGGAAAACAGGCAGCTAAATTAGCATCACATTTAGGCAAAACATCAGATATGGCTCCCAGTGCCTAAAGCCTTCCTTGAGCTATGGCCAGTGACAATGAGCTCCCTTACCCCCCTAACAATCCTCAAAAACTGATGTCTTGGTTCCTTATAAAACTTCAAAGTAAGGAAATAAAAAGGAGAGAGGAATGGGGGGGGTTAATGTTTCCCCAGGTTTTCTCAGCCAGCTCGTGTGTCTCTGAGCGGAGATCAAGGCTCCATGTGTTTGGGATGTCAGACACTTGCCTGGGATTTCAGCCTGCCCCAGCCACAGATGTTCTGTGTGCTCAGCCCATCCATACAGAGCATTTCCAGCAGTCTGACAAGCCCAGGATATTCATGTGCTGCATAATTTTTTTTTTCCCAGGAAATCCTATGAGAATCCTACAAAGCGGGAATAATAAAATATACATGATACATCAGTGTTCACTGAACAAATTAGCCTTTGCTGCACTTCATCTCACTTCTTGCTCTTCCTCAGTCCTGGCTGGAAACTCCTCAGGACACAGGGTGTGCTCCTGGGTCTATAATGTCTCAAGGGTGGTCTGAAAGTCCCAGCTTGTAGGCATGTCTTGGTTGTCACCTGGCCCCACTGAAGCTGGCTGGGCTCTCTGCAGAGGGATCAGAGATTTAATTTAAGCGAGATGGCAAAACGTGGCTCCTGTGCTTCCAGGCTGGATTCTGCGCTTCAATTACCATAAGGGTAAAGCATGCTAGGAAAAAGGGAGAAGGAACATAAATGGAAGCACATCAGGGAGGATGTTCTGCATGAGGAGCATCTGGATTAATCTGGCAGGGTTGTTTTGGAGGTTAATTTTCATGTTTTAAGGAGCATTGACATTGAAAATGCCCTCTCAGAAGGACAATAGAAGGTTTTAAGACGCATATACAAGGCAAGGCTCATTGAGATTGAAAAGCAAATTAGAGTCCTGCCCAGCAGCAGTGAAAGAAATTAAAACTAAGAAAGTGGGTTTAGATCGGCTTTCTGGAATAAATTCTTCTCTGTCAGGATTGTGAGACACAGGTTGCCCAGAGAAACTGTGGTTGTCCCATCCCTGGAAGTGTTCTAGGCCACATCCCAGGCTGGATGGGGTTTGGAGTGACCTGGGATAGTGGAAGGTGTCCCTGCCATGGCAGGGGGTTTGAAGTAGATGATCTTTAAGGTCCCTCCCAACCCAAACCAGGAGATGATTTCATGATAAATCGCTCATAAGATGTTTCCAGACTTTGTTTTAGCATTTTCAGATAAGTTTGTTTGCATCATTTGCCCATAATGAGTCACCCATTTAGTAAAATTATTTTATCTAGTAAATATAAATGTCTAATTTTTCTACCATTCAGCTGAGCTTCACTCAAAACACATCTGAGCTGGTAATGCAGTAGGTTCCCCCTCGTCTTTGGATCCTGGGATGCTCTGGTGACGTGGAGAATTTCCCTTTTCTCCCGCATCAAAGCAGCCTTGTTGGAGTCACTGCTGAGAATGAGAAAATAAGATGTTTTCTACGGGTATCACGTGCAAGCTACCCAGACCCTGCTCAGCTAATTAAAACCACAGCAGCTTGTGTTCAAATCTTGTTTGGGACTGTCTGAAGAGGCTGGGAAGGCCACCCTCAATGTCCACTGTCAGGTATCCACTGTCCTTGCTCTGAGCCCAGCTGGCTGGAAAACTCTGGGGCTCTTGAGACAGCGCTGTCAAGCAGACATGAGCTGTGACAGAAAAATAGGTCAGAGTCATCATGCTGTGGTCTGATTCCCAGTGTGTAGCCAAAGGCATTTCTGTGACTGAGTCTTTAAATATGAGGGGGGGGGGAAGAAAGAATGGGGATGAACCTTGGGGATGCTGCAATAAGCACCGTGATGTTTTGGCAGCATGGGAGTCCTTTGGTCGTGGGGCCTCCTGGAAACAGCCAAACATCCCAGGAATGGCTGTGGGGAAGTGCCTGGAGCATTTTAGCCAAGACGAAGCTCTTGAACAAGAAGGAGAGTTCTTCAAAGGCACAAAAGGAAACCTAACTCCTCTTGAATTTCATGCTTTGGAAAATCTACCTAGCCATAGTATTTTTTGCTTGACAGGCAAACTTAGGCTCGGGTTTCTCCTTGTTAAAATAAGCTTGACAAACTAATTAATTAAAAAAATCAAGCTATCATGTTCTGCTCTTGCATGTGACACAGTAACCATTAAGGCATTAGGAGATAAATTTATCTGAGCTCAGAGGGAGGAAGTTCCAGGTTGTACCTGGTTTACATTAAATAGTAGGTCAGCCTGGTAAAGTATAAAGTTAAGCACACAAGTAAGTCTCACCAGGACTAGGGAAAACATTAATGTGATTAAATATGTCATTAAGTGATGACTCAGAAGAGCCAGACTAGAGGACACGGCAGAAATACTCCAGATTTATTTCCTCTATTCTTCCATTTGGATGAACACATCCGGGGGTGCAGGCACACCAAGGAATCTGGGTAAATCCTGCAGAACCTGAAAGGCAGAATGACAAAACACAGCAGAGACAATGTCCATGACCTGGCAGATAAAGACTGCCAGAAGAACTGATTTAGCTGTGAATTTTCCATCAGGTGATTGCTTTGATCCTGGCTTTCCATCCCAGGTCTAAGAGGCAGAGTAGTTACTTCATGGTCCCTTAGGTATCTCCTGGAATCTGGGCAAATATAAACCTAAAAGATTTACATTTTATTTAGGATTATTCATTGTATGGCCTGGAGGAAAGAACTTTTGGGTTTATCACTTAAATGTATACAATTTAGGAAAAAGATAAAAACATGTTGTTAAAAAAAATAATTCTATAAATGGAAAATCAAACGCAAACCTTAGAAATTGTTTTTTGGGATTGGCAGTTCTTATTGTTGGAAAAACAAACCAACAAACAAACAAACAAATAAATATTATTTCTAATCTCTTTTTTTTTTATGTTCAATGCAATTATGCCCATGTCAGAATATGCTTCTGTCACTTTTGATGCCCTACCAAAGTCAAGCCACCCCTTAGCTGTTTCCTTGCTTTCTTAAAAATACTGAGGGCCCTTTAAGCCTTTCAGTGAAAGCCAGACATACATTTTAATCCTTTCATCAGTCCTGTGACTCCCTTCAATTTATTACTTCTTCAATTTGCCCTCTAAACCCCTGGAAGGTATTCTCCAAATTTTTTGCTTCCTGGGACACTGCGCTGCACACTAAATGTGAACAGAAAATTTTCAATGCTCAAAAGATAGTTGTACAATGGATATTAAATATTGATTGCCTGCAATGAGCACAGCAACCAATCCAGGGTGCCACTACCCCAATCTTTTCTTTCTTTGGCACTTCCCAGATTTCCCCATCACTTGCAGAAAGTAATAACATGTTTTTCTCCAGAATATCAGTAAAAGAGGTTGAAGTATGAGACCCAAACAACTCTGCAAAGCACCACTGGAAGCACAGGAGCTCAATGAACTGTCTACTGTTGCAGTTAGAGTTTGAGATCTATCAAATGTCCAGCTCTTAACAGATTTTACGTATGCCAAGTGGATTTAATCAGCTTAAAATACCTTGTGCTACTGATACCTTTATAAAGTGCCAACTCTATTAGCACTGTTGTCCCTATCAACAGGGAAAAGGTAAGTTTACTTTGACAGGATCTCCTTTCCATGAACCAGTGCTGATTGGTATTGACCACATTAGTGTCTTTATTAATCTGGTACATTTGAACTGATGTACTTATCAGCGGTTTATTATTGTGCTAAAATTGATACAGTCTCCAGTTGTAACTCGCAGACACTCTGGAAATAATGAAATTCAATACTAATAGCCCTCAGGTAGCTTGGTGAAAATCCTGGGGTTCAAGTTATCCCTTTAGCTTGAGTCACTTGCTGCTTAATGGCCACAACAAGTATTGGTGGCACGGAGGTATTTAATTTTCAACACGCAATAGAACTCTCTCACTGGGCTGTTTCACCAATCCAGCACAGAGGTAGTCACTGAACAATTCTTCCCTCAGTCATTTTGCCTCCTTTATCAATATCCTACAATTTCTTACTCATCCTTTTTACTTGTTGTTAAAATAACCTTTTCTTTCCTCTGAATGTTTGACTCTGTCAGTGGTCACCCAGACATTATACCCTATAGGTAGTGCAGATGCATTTTGGGGCAAAGGCAAAATACGCTCCACTGAACTTGAAATTATCAGTCACATTTTCTCCTTAATTATTTCTTTTAACTTTTTTTGGCCTGTAACTGATACCAGCCTTAGGAAGCTGGCCATTTTTAGCAGCTCAACATGCATGCAGTGTGCCCTCACGTGTGTGTACATCCATGTAGATTTTCTCCTCAGTCTGCTGCTTTTTGTGTGCACATTAGACAATCTGCATACTCCCAGTTCAATCCCTGCTTCTGTTTAATTCAGGCAGTAAAGGAGTAGCTGGAGATGTCCTAGGAAGATAAAGGAACTGGGCTCAGGAGCTGTAAAAGCCAAACATCTGCTGGGAAGCAGAACACTCCCCCCATGGCAGAAGCTGGTGCTGGATACCTGCCAGCTTCTCCTGCTTTCCCACACCAGGATTTTTTCAGCTGTCCCTGCAGCAGCAGCAGCAGCAACTTTAATCTGGAGGAGAGCAGAATGACTCAGAGGTGTCTCAGAGGGGTACTCCCCCCATTCCCATGTGCTGTTGGGAACTTCTTAAAACTCCTTAGAGCAACTTTGATGTTAGAATTGATATTCCTATAAATATACATTCCCATACATATTCCTCTTTTCCTTACCTGACAAATAAAATACTTGTTCCCTGACTGGGAAAGCATCTCACTTCCGTGGAGAAGGAGCTTCAGAAGTAGACCAGGTTAATTACAGGTATGACCTAAAGGTTCAAGGTGCACTGGCATGGTTTCAAGAGCCAGTATAAGGGAACATCCTTCCTTTGGAAAAATCAGTGCTGGGGTGGCCAATGTTGAATAAAGACGTCACCTGTGCAACATACCTGAAGGTAACTACTCACCTGGGGCCAGTGGGATGCCTCTCCAGGCAGACCCTGCAGCTGACCTACAGGTAGTGCAGCAATAAATTTAAATGAAATGGCTGCATTTAGAATTTTTTTGTCTGTGAGCTGAATCTCATCCCACCATGCCTTGTTTCCAGCCATGGTTTACCCTTGAATTATTGTATCTGCACCCTGTTATTCTGAGTGAAACCTTTCAAAGATCTCTGCTAACCAAAGGTGTCTCACCACCACCCTGGTGTCCTCTCCCCTTCTCGTGCTTTCCACGGGTTCCCGATTCCTGTTGGTTCTGGAAAAAATCCACATTTCTCAGATGTCCCAGAGCAGCCCTGTGATTTCAGCTAGACTCGGATCCCAGCCCATCTGTATGGGACACCTCACCTGGCACTGTTTGAGCTTCACCAAATACCTCAGAGGGCCCAAAGCGTGGATATTTGACGCAATCTGGGGGGACAGCCCCGATTCATGATGACACTCAGTGAGTGTCCCATGGGCTTTCCTAAGCCCTTGGGTGTCATCAGTAACGTCAACAAGAAGAAGGTCAGCACATTTTGTGGGCAGATCTCTGACCTCCTGGGCAGCTCATGATTTCCCAACACTCCTGTGCTGTGACAACAGTGATACATTAACTTGATCAGCTTGTGCAGGTTCGGCCTGGGGAAGCTCTCCAGCTCTTTATCTTCTGCCATTCCTTTTCTTGCTAGGCCTGGGAAGAAACTGAGTTTTCAGAGAATTCTATTGTTGCTGTAAAGCGTAATTTGCTCTGCAGCAGAGCAAGCCAGGCAGAGTGAGCTGTGACTCTTTTCCTTCCTTGCTGGCTGCCTGTCTGGCATCACTTTCCCTCATAAGCTGAGCTTTTAAGCGGAGACAGTGCATCCAAGGTGAGGATATTACCTCAAACCTCCTCTCTATAAATAGGCCTGGCTGCCGCCCCGAGGTTCCTTGTTCTGCTGTCAGAATATGGCTAAATGGCCACTTACGAATTCCAACATGCTTGATGTGGAGATTACAGCTGCTATCCAAAACAAAGGAGCTTTCTTTCTCACAACGTGCTGCTCCCTTTATGGGGGAGTTTGGAAAACTCCCGTCTCTTGAGAGGGTTTAATCCATGCCCTGGTGCTTCTTTTGTGTGAGGACAACGCAGCTTCCTCCAGACCTAAATGAAATCAGGACCCTTGAGTGTCTGTCAGAATACGTTTGGTGCCCTGAAAATCACAGGGGAGGAAAGGTCTGATCCCTGGAGGCTCACCTATGAAGCAAAATGAAAAGATGCCGAGTTATGTCAGCGTAGCACAGGGATGCCAGCCTGGAATAGCCTTGGTGCAGGTGGGTGGCATTGCCTCTGTACCCCCCAGGAGCCAAAGGAAAGATGCTTAGTTTGGGCTCAGGACTCTGCTAATGTACCAGTGGTGGCAGTGAGGATGCCTGTGAGTTGTGATCAGGCTGAAGGTGGCTAATGAATATTGGTTGCTACGAAAAGGGGAGGTTTTGCAAAGAAAATTATTTGTCCAGTGCCCCTGCACAGCTGCATTGTCTCACAGGCATTTTAGCAGAGCCAAAGCTCTGTTTCTCTTGTACTTTGTCCTTACGCTATTTTTTCCTGCTTGAGGCATTTTTCAAAGGAAGTGGGAATGGCTGTGTTCTCTTGATGGATGTGGGAACTGGGAGATCAGGTGAAGGGGGTGTTTCCTCCTGTCCCGCAGCAAGTCCAGGCAGGATTTGAAGCAGGCTGCCCCACCACAAGAGAGAGGAGAGCTTCCCTCACACTGAGGCATCATGGCAAAGCCTAAGCATGACACAGCAGCAGCTCCTAGACACTTGGAAAGTCTTGTCCTTGCTGCTGTGGAGAGGCTGAAGCATAGCTGACGCAGAAACAACTTCCCTTTGAGTTCTAGCAATGGAATCTGAGTGTGATTTATTCACTTCTGCTGGGTTGGCATCTCCAGCTGCCGTGGCGACTCTACAAAAAAATGTAATTAACTTTCTCCATGGCAGCCCCAAGGCAGATGGCCATCAGGGGCCTGGCAACAGCAAGGCAGATGGCACAGGGAAGGCAGTGGCTGAGTGGTGGCCGTGCTTCCCCACCCACCAGCTTTGCCACGGGAGCTGGGTATATCCTGTGGGTGGCCAGTATTTATATTTGCTTGTAAATTAGGGCCCTCAAAATGCTAAATGAGTCTGCTGCAGCCTCAGAGCACAGCCTGGCTCCTGTGACCACAGGTCTGAGTCGTGCAAGCGGAGCCACGCTCACCTCCCAGTACAAAAGAGTCCTTTGTGCATTCTCTCCTGCTCCTCAGGCGTGCACTCCTCAGCTACTCCGCTGTCCCATTGCCTCCAGCCGTGCCAGTGCTTGTGACTCAGCTGGACTCAGCCACCTAGAGCTCTCAGCTATCAATCCTAACACCTACCTCTCGTCTCCTGCCATCTGCTCTGCTCCTTTCTGACATCTCCAGAGCTTTGCTCCTCACCCACATGCCATTTGGTTCCACGTCTAGTGGAAAGCATCACCCGGGCAATGCTCCCCTGCTCTCACCACCAGAGCTCCGTGCTCTGGGAGGAGGAAAACGTGGCTCTGGGTGATGGGAATGCTGATGGTCTGTCTGTGTTTCAGCCTCCACTGACAAGCCAATGCCAGCAGCGTCCAACACCTCCCTCTACCCACAGCATCCTAAGGGAGGGTGCACAGCCTGAGTCACTAAACAAGGATTGCCATCATTTTAGGGACGGAGGAGTCATCCTTCAGGCTCTGCTGATATTGCCTTCAGCACTCAGCCTGGTGTGCTCCCAGTGTCCTCAATTCCCCCGCTGGCTGTGGCTGTATCAGTCCCTCAGCCTCACCACATGACATGAGAGGGAAACCTCAACTCATGCCTGCGACCGTGCGCTCGTGTCCCAGCCAGGGTGACAAGCAGCTTCGATTTACTGGCTTCCAGGGAGTTTCATTTTGCATGTTTTGTGCAGCCAGGGAAGGGCTGTGGTCCTGGGGGCCGTGGCATCTCCTCCACCCTGACCACGTCTGTAGGTGTGGGAAGGCTGTGGAGGGAATGTCCTTGGTGTGAACAAAGATCCAAAGGGATGTACTTTGCCACTTGGCTTGCACTAATGCAGCTCTTGTTAGCTGATGATTTTTGATGGAGATGTGTGTGCACTAATGGGAGATTGCCAGGCTAGAAGTAATTAAAAAAAAAAAGTTCCTTTCAGCATGTTATAATCATTCTGAATTATTAAACAGGACAGAATTTTTAAAGTGTAATTCACTTTTCCATTATTTATGCTGTCTGCTTCAGTTTTATTCTGTCTTTTGAGAGTTATGAATCCACCAGAAAGTTTCACTTTTGGGTTGTGATGCTGTCAACGTTGGAGGCTGCCAAGACTCCAACACTGCTCATTTAAAAACCCCGTATAAGGGATGCATCCTTTCCAATTCCCATGCACAGCACTTAATTTTCGGGCCCTTTTTAGCACTACACCTACAACAGAGGAATTTTTCCAGTTGCAGCAAGAGGCCACTGAGGATCAGAGGAAAAAGTCAGCACATCAAAGGTGCAGGGCAGGGAGCAGCACATGGGCAGATCTGTCCTGCAGCAGGTATGTGATCAAACAGATAAGAGTCCATGCCTTAAACCAGCGCTGTCTCCCAGCCCCTGCTAATACATCCCGGCTCTAGCTGCAGCCTCTGCCTCTTAAATGCTCTGAAACACAAGGGTTTTGAACCCTAATTTACTGTTTCTTTTTTTTTTACATATTTCTAAATCGGTTCAATATGGTCTCGAACCGCTAAACTGACGTGCTTGACTTGCCTCCAAATCGAAGTGTTCATAAAAAAAAAAAAAAAAAAAAAAAAAAAGGAGAGTGGTGGGGAGGAAAGAAAACGCAAGGAGAAGAGAAGTGCTCTGGTAGTTTAAATCAGCCAGCCCTGCACAGTGATTTAAAACCGGTGGAGCACTTCAAGTTTTCATAAGCACTTAGCTTTGGAAGCAGTTCGAGCCCTGAACACGTGCGTTTGCGGAATCATTTACCATTATTAGAGAGTTTGAACGGTGCTTGAGCTCTCCCTCTGCCCCCATAAGCACTCCGGCTGCCTGTGATTAGTAGGGTGGTTTCAAGCTTGTGCACAGTTTGAGGGTGATTATTTTCAAGCGTGCCGTCGCCTGTCCCTATCTCCAAAGATCTGAGATCTCCCAAATTCATTAATTCCTTCAGCTCATCTGAATGGAAATTACTAACTAGACGTAGTTCCCTCAGTGCAGTTTTACAACGTGTGTCACAGAGAATAATAAATGTTTGCAGCCAGGGCAGATGGAGCAATAACGTGCATGCCACAGAGCACTCCTGTGCTGGGTCAGACCTGTTATTAAGATATGTGATTGTAGAGACTCTGTGCTCCAGCCACGGGCTGGGAAATTCTGGTTTTAGATGCCCCAGTGCCTCCTTTCAGCTGGAAAGGGCAGAAGGACAGTGATATTCCCACGTGTTTTAGAGCTCTGTGTTGTGCTGCACTGATGGACAATACTTGGCTAAGCCAAGTCCAGGGGTTTGCACCAGCACAGAGGAAGTCAAGGAGGTTGTCAGATAAAGCTGTGCAAAGAGCTGATCTTTCAGGTTTGCTGGCTGACTCAAGCAAGTTTAAAAAAAAAAATTATGAATTCAGGTTGACTAAAGATGGAAATGTTTTGCTTTTCTGAGCTGAGGAAAAATCTGAAAGAAACAACCCTGTTTCTTGTTTTTCACTTGTTAAGCTTTTTGGTTGTTAACTGCTCACAAATTTTGCAAGAAAATTCTGTTGCAATAAGAAAAATTGAATTGCTTCGACTTGAAATCATCTCAGCAATTTCCCTCAGGTCTTTTGGTGAGGTGGTAAAAAACAATAACAACAAAAAAATGCAAACCCGAATTCCCGCTTTTCCATGGAAATTTCTGACTATCATGGTCCAGTGTAAAAAAGTCATGAAATGTCCAAATTTGTGCATGAAGCAATGTGGGTCAGTGATGCTGCTGTGCAGCCAGCTCCCTGTGAGGGCTTTGCAGGAGCCCAGAGCTCTGCTGCTGCTGGCAGGGAAGACGCCGGGAGTTTGAACTTTCGAGAGGGTCCCTAGATCCCTCCATGTGGAAAATCAGAACAATCTGCTGGCAAAGAGGTCAAAGCCGAGGCATAAGAAAGATTATCCCACCCCTACCTCCTCCCAGACCTGCAGCCAATGGTCTCCAGTGCCCTGGCCCACTCCAGAACTCCCCTAGCCCATCTCAGGACATCAGATGTGGCTTGGTTCTGAAAAGGAAACAGAGAGGGAGTTTTCTCTGGCAGATAAAGGATGGGAGTGATGCCCTCGCTGCCTCTGGCACCACCAAACCCCCCCCATGCAAGGGGCTCTTCTCATGCAGGGTATGAGTGCTGTGAGGATCAGGCTAGAGTCTCCTGGCTCCTGGTCAGGTGTGGTTTCGTGGTGGCTCCACTTTTTGATGATTGGTTTGCAAAAGAATGGTTAGGGGAGGATCAGGTGCTTGGGGGTCTCTGCTCCATGGGAGGCTGCAGTTCCAGCTGATCCCACTTCTCCAAGGATCAGCCTTGGGCTTGTCTGTCCATCCCACCACTCTGTAGAGACAGGTGCCTCCAAAGGATGGCCCTAGACCCCTGTTTTCAGGTGAAATTACTGTCTCTGTTGCCTGTAAATATCCAGATACCTGAATTTCAATATTTCCTTCAAAATACTTGCATGAAAACCTTCTGGAAAATTTCTTGTTTGTCTTGTTTTGTTTTGGTTTGTTTTTGTTTGTTTTCTGTTCTGGTTTGGTTTTGGGGTATTTTTTTTGCAAGAGCAAATTCAGAAAATATTTTTGAGAGGAATGACCGAGGAAAACCTCCAAACCATTGTTTTTACACATCCAAGATTTCAGTGTCCTGAAGAAATTCACAGCAGAATGTCCTCCATACCTTTGTGAGAAAATAAAACAGTTTTGGGCTGGACATAGCAAGCATTTCTTGAAATGAGAAAGCCATGTATTTACAAAATGCCCCGATATTCTATAAACTACTGAGAAACTGGAACTGAAGAAAGTTAGTGCTTTTTGGAAGTACAAGAAAGAGTTTGAGAGATCGAGACAGAGCCATGATAAAAGGTGACAACCCTTGGGTAGCTGTGCTGATGTCTTTAACTACAGGAGTGCAGGAGTGAGTGAGAGCTGAAGCTCCTGTTCTGACCACTGGCTGCCTGGATGTTGCTGTTCCAGGTGTTTCACGTCTCTGTGCCTTTCCGCTTCTTCACGTTAGAGGCTGGGATTCAGCCCTGCAGACAGCTGTGAGATGTGCTTGCACCTTGATAAAGTTCTAAGAAGTTTGTGGGATTGTGGGGGTTTTTTCCCCGCCTAGATGACTGGGTCTCTTTTGTCTTATTTTACAATTCTAGTGAAAGGGGAATCTACACCTGAATTTGCCCCGTTCTGGGAAGGGAAAAGTTTTTCTCATTATTAAGCTGTTATTTTTATGAAGCTGTACCTTGCAGGCCCTCAATACTTATGTTATAGCCATCAAAAGCCAGGATGAGATCCCATAAACCATTCTTTATAGTAACCAGATGGCCATCGAGGCTGCAAAGGTACCTGACAGAGCCTATTACAGGGAAACACCTGCATGAACCTTAACCACCTCTGTGCCAGCCCTGCCAGGGGGGTGACCTCTCCTGCAAAAGCTGGGTGGTTATTTGGGGGATATGGTCACAATCCCCCTCCCCAGACCCACTAACTGAAGCTGTCCTGTCATAGGGATGTCCCCCCAGCCCTCACTCCTTCCCTTTTATTCTTAACCCCTTCTTTGGGCATAAGGTGAGTAGGTGGAATAGCTACTCCAGCCCTCCTGCACCTATTAGAAAATTTGGTTGACTTTTTCTTGTCTTTCTGCTCTGTTTCTGGGAAATGGCACTGTGAGGGGTCTTTGGCAGCGCCTCAGCTCACCACAGACAGGGCTGGGGGCTCACATCACCCCTGAGACCCTCCCTGCTGGCAGAAGATGCCAGGCTCCCCCAGCCTTCCCCGTGACACCGGGTGCAACCCCTCCTGGAGTCCACTTTCCTCCCAACTTTGGGGCTGCTGTCTCACCTGGGACAGCCAAAATGAGCTTGTGTGAGGGTTAGGACAGCGCTAACTCGTGTCACCATGCCCAGGAGCAGTCAGCAAGCAGTCCCTGCGTCAGGCTGGCAGCACGATGGCAGGAGGATGCTCAGAGAGGGCGTTGAGCAGAGAATTCCCCACAAAAAACGTAACCATCCGGGCATGTTAGGCCACTGACAGTCTCTACGTGACTAATAACTCCTAATAGCAACAGGTTCACAGCTCCTGGTGTGGCAGGGAGGTGCTGTTACTGCAGGCTTGTTTCATCTCTCCTAAAAATCAAAGATGGACTGGTTTTGCCATCGAAACCAGTAATTAAGCAAAAACGAAAAAAAAAAAAAAAAAAAAAAAAAAAAGAAGCCCTATAAGGAAATACACATTATTGGTTTTGCAAAGCCGGTTCAAACCTTTGATCCATGTGTATCCCAGCGTCCTTATGGCATCCTGCACCAGCCAAACACTTGATTAAAGTAATATTGCTCAAGTCTACCTTTTCAGGAGAGAAAACAGCTTCTGAGAAACAACTGTGTTTTATTTCATATTATTTCTTTTTGCTCAAAATGAGCTTTTATAACCTGTGAAAACAAAACACCCCCGCCCCCGCCCCCCAACCACAGCATTAAACTCTGTGGCTTCTGAGCAAGGGGGAAGCACTGGGGTTCTTGCAGTGCCCTTCTTCCCTGACAAACTGATGTAACCTGTTCTACATTGCCCAATTCCCCCTAAAAAAATAAAAAAAAAAAATTAAAAAGTGAGAAAAGAAAAAAAAAAGTGACGGGAAAAAAAAAAATAAAGGAAAGTGAGAAGGAAAAAAAGTGAGGGGAAAAAAAAAAGTGAGGGAAAAAAAGCCCTTACTCATGGGTTCTTTCCTCAGAAAGCCACACCACGCTCAGTTTCCCAGAGAATGAGTCACGAGCTGACATCCGGCATCCTGCCTCTCACCCCGAGCCCAGGGCAGCTGGGAGGAAGGGCGAGAGGACGTTCAGGGTTTCTTCTGTAGCTCACCTCGGTGAGCTGGGAATGGCTGGGGCTGTGGGGGAGCCGTGCTGGGCACCGTGGAGGGGGCAGTGCATCCGTCCCGCCCCGAACACCTTCCCATCGGGATCGCCCCTCTACATAATAAACATGAGCGAGCAGGTTTTTTGCCCTAAAGCAGTAGGTGTGCTATAATCCTAAAGAAAGGACACTAAATGGCTTGGGAGATTCCTGTAATGAGTAGATATCTCTTCTTTATGCAGAGTTTTTAAACCCTGTCTGTTTGCATTATTTGGTTTCAGATATTCACTACTGATTTCTTTGGTCTAAATGCTCAAGAGTGACTTTCTTGCCTAAATTTTTTAGTATGTGATGAGTATTGACACTGCCAGTGGTGGAGTCACCACTCCCCGGAGAGATTTAAAGGACATGCAGATGTGGCACTTGGGGACAGGGTTTCATGGTGACCTTGGCAGTGATGGGTTAAGGGTTGGACTCGATCTTCAGAGAGCTTTTCCAGCCCTAGCAATTCTATGATTCTGTCCACCCTCTAAAAGTCATGGGTCACATTTAAAAAGTGCAGTCAAAAGTGATTGGAGTGGGTCTGATTATTCATCTTTGGGAACATTCTTGAACGCACTTTGGTTGCCAGAAGTTGAAATAATTTCAGGGTTGCTTATCCATGCCTTGCCTTTCCAACCTCTACCTCTGCATGCGGTGCCTTGTCCCTCCATCCTTTCCATCTCCATCCTCTGCCTCACCATCCTCAGCCCCACAAAAGAACTTCCTTTACCCACACTCTTTCCACCAGTGACACTTCCAGCCCACCAGCTGCCCCTCAGAAATGCTCTTTATGTCTTTAATCCACCACAGAAGGACAACTTTGCCTCTGTCCACCAGCATCTCTATTTTAAACTGGGCTTCCAGGCACTTCCTGAAAATAGTTGATGGCTCCTGTCCGTTCTTGAGCGACCAAGTGCTGTGAGCAATCTGGACTGGAAAGTGCAGATATCCAGGACAAGGAATGGTGGAAAGTGTTGATTTCCAGGCTATTTCGGTGCGATATCAAAGCATGATGGAAAAATAGACGATTGGGTGTTGCCAGTGCTTTTGAGCTTAGGGCTGATACCTATAAATAGAAACACCCGAAATTATTCTTAGAAATTGAGTCACTAGTTCTTAATATTTCTAGTAAGTCAGTGGGAGTTACGCTTCCTAGGACAGAGGCAAAAAGTTTGTAAGCCCACACAAAAAATCAGCTTCTAAAAGCAATTACTGGCCCTTTTGCTCTTGAGCAATGTTTTCCCAAACAGGAAGATTTGTTTAACAGTGAGATAACTCACCCAAATCAGCTGTGCACAGCCCTTTTTAGCCATAAAGGCACAAATCCCCCACAACTCCTGGCTGCTCCTTTTTGCAGTTACGGAGCTTTTCTGTTGGATTTTTGTCCCCAGGGGCACCTCAGCCTTGGTGAAAGCACTGGCCAGGGTGGGGTGAGGGGGTGGAGGAGTAGGAAGTGGTCTGTGGAGCCTTGAGATTAGGAGGGTGGTGTGGGTCCAGGTGTGTTCCAAGGGAAGTGTGGTGGCGTCCCACTGTGCGGTGTTTAGATCCACGTGTGGTACAAGAGTCATCACTTAATGAGGGAAAGGTTCTTCACCCAGAGGGTGGCTGGGCACTGCGAAGGGCTCCCCAGGGCAGTGGCCAGAGCACCAAGCCTGAGGGATCTCAAGAATTGTTTGGAAAATGCTCCCAGGCACACGGTGTGACTCTTGGGTGTGCCCTGTGCAGGGCCAGGAGTTGGACTCGATGATCCTTGTGGGTCCCTTCCAGCCCAGGATGTTCTGTGAACACAGCATTTTCTGTTGTCCATTTTCTGTGTGTCAGCACAACTGCAGAGCCCAGGGGTGATTTTTACCTTGTTTTCTGCCTTTTCCTCCTCGGCTGCAGCCAAATATATTCAAATTGTGTCTCCTTTATGCCAGGAGGAAAGCAGGGATTTCCCTGCCACTCTTGTGGTGCTAACTGCTGCATCTGGTCTGCAGAAGTCACTCCATTCACACAGGCAGGAAGAGGATGAGTAACAGAGCCCCAGAAGTTCTTCCTCTCACAGATTTATGGTCCTTTCCCTGCGTGAGGGCTAAGTTCTTTCCCTGAGCAAAATTCCTAAATCAGTGGCTTGATTAATAGCTCAGAAAGATTTTTCCCACCAAGTCTGGGAGGACTTTTCACACGCAATTAGCCAAAAGAGCCAGGGAAGACATACAGATTTTTAAATTGTATATTATTGTTTTAAATTATATAAAGCAATCAGTTTTAAGGCTCAGATGAATAAAAACAACCTACTTGGGTGTTCAGCTACACGAAGGAGAGCAAAATACAAAAGTTCTGAGATACGCTGTAAGCCAGAGCCCTTAATTCACTGCATGCCAAGATATGTGACTAATGACCATCTCAAATTGCATAAAGACCTGAACTAGTAGAGGTCACCTTAATTTCCTCCACCTTAACTAGTGCATCTCTGATAAGCAGTGTGTGTGCGTTAGAAGATGGGAATAAGCTAAACCAGAACATTCCTCGTCTGAGTTACACACAGGATGGGGGGAAGGTGGGGGGGAAATCTCAGAAATTAGTATGTCTGTAGTGTGTTCCCCAGAGTGACTCCTGTTCAGACGAGCATAACATTTTCAATTTCCCTCTAACATTTTTCAATGGGTTAGGGTTTCTTTTGTTAAAAAAACCCAGCAAAATAACCTCTAATCTATTCAGAATACAAGGCTAGATAAAGACTGGATTTTACAAAGACTGATGCTCCATGCATTTCAGGTTCATTTATGGTGACATCACATTGTGTTAGAGGATGCAGGACACAAGGATAAAACAGGCTGTCTCTGCCTTAGCAGGAGAAAATACATGCCCCACCTGAGGTCTCTGTGCAGCTCAAACACAGATTATCATCACTAGAGAAGAGAGGGAGGTGGAAATTGTGGTGGATGCATTTTGGTGGATTTCAAAGCAGTGCATGGGTGAAAACTGGGCATTTTGTTGGAAATGCCCAGGTGTGGTCAGGGTATTGACAGCTCCAGGGGCCAGCTGGGAACGGTGATTTATCTTGCAGCTAAACCAGACCTGCTCCTCCTTCCAATTCCTGACTACTCCAAGAGGTTCACAGGACTGCCTTGGCCAAAAAGATGTTTTCCTGCTGGCAAGACAGGAGGTTACTCCCTTTGAAGCTTGGGGAGCAGAGGAATTAATCCTTTGGTGGAGATCCACGTGGCCTTAGCTCCATGTCCTCCCCTTCCCCACGGCCATGGTTGTCTAAAAGGAGAAGGAAATGGCCTCAAGTTACACCAGGGGAGATTTAGATTGGATATAGGGAAAAATTCCTCACTGAAAGTGTTGTCAGGTGTCATAAGTGGCTGCTCAGGGCAGCTGTGGAATAATCATCCCTGAAGGTGCATAAAAGATGTGTGGTTGTGATGCTGAGGGACAGGGTTTGGTGGTGGACTTGGCACTGCTGGACTTGACCGTCTCAAAGCTCTTTTCCAATCTAAACCATTGTATGGTTTCACGAGTCTGTATTTTAGGAGGTCTGTCCTTCCCCCAGTGCCCGAGGCGTGCTGAGAAGACAATCTCTGATCCCCACTCAGCTGGACAACAGGACCAGGGAGGGCAATATCTTACCCCAAAGATACCCAGCTGCCAACTCAAGGTTTGGCCAAGGACAGTGGGATTTTGGCCAAATCTTCCTTGCAGAGTCAAGGCTTTGCAGGCAGCCTGAGCAAGATGAGGGTGCAAGCTGTTGAGTGATGGGAACGTGAAAAACCGCCAGGTGCTCACGAATGCATTGCATCAAATGAGAAAGTTCGCACTGAACACAGATCTGGGTGGGGTTAAACCTGACACAGAACCAAGAGGTTTGTTCCTGCAGAGGCACAAGGTCTGGGTTTATCATTTCTGCTGTTAACATGCCCTGCAGCACTCCAGAACACTAGAATTTGCTCCAACACGAGAAATAAAACATTCACCTCATCACGCGTTACCGCCCAGCACCTCTGCCAGCCACAGGGACCCTGCCATGGTCAGGCCTGAGAGCACAGGACACCAAGCCAGGTTTAGGTGCCTGCTTGTGGAGGAGTCCCCAGTCTCCCTTGATGAGATCTCCAGTGACTGCAAAGGGAGACTGGGGAGACTTGCTCAGATGGGCAATTTGGGTGTCTCCTCTTGCCCGATGAGTCACACCCGAAATATTCAAAGGCATCCTACCTGCTGCAAACAAGCAGCCTTTCCCATGAAACCTCCTGTTTGCTATTCTGACTCTGACACCACATCTGATTTTGCATGATAGAAATCAAGTCTGTGCTTACTTTGGTGGGATGAGTGTTGTTTATCAAATCAGTTCATTTCTTTATGCGCAACAAATTTCAAGGTGTTTATAACAATTAAAGCTTTGTGTGGGAACGCCGCGGAAGCCCCAGGAATAGCATCAAACTGAAAGAAATTTATCTTCTGCTACAACCCACTGATGATCAGAGAAACACACTAGGAGCAAAGATGAACATCCAGCAGTTGGAGATAACTGCACATAATCCCCTGGGTGGTATTCCAGCCCTAGAAATTCAAGCCAGAATTTGGATTTTTGTGCAGAAAACAATTTAATCAATTGTTTGTTTCATTCCCTGGTAGTTTTTCCAGCTGAATTGCTTTGTAATCCACTCTTATGTCTGCTGGTGGAGAGGGAAAGAATCCTGTTGAAAGGATAGACCAGCACAGAGGGAAAAAAAAGGCAGTGATCAGAAACTGTAACTCCACAGCACAAATTCAGAGCAAACATGACAAGCAGAGAGGATGGCATCCCTCCCATCAGACTGTAACTGTGGGGAAGGTGAGGAAGGGAAGATAAAGCTGGGTAGACCTCAGCCCTGAAGAATCCCAATGAGTGCTACTGACCTTTGCAATCCCTTTCCTGGTCTCCCTGTCCTTTTGCTCCTCTTTTTTGCACATCCCCAAAAACCAGCAGCATTGCTCAGGATCCTAAAAGAGCCAGCTGTGGAGAGTATTCCAGTCATGATATTCCTCATGGTGGAACTACAATGTTTAGTTTGGCTGATAAGACATGGCAGCGTGATTTACTGTGCTGAATGCCTCCTGAAATCTGAATAGCAAAGCATGACACTGGATCTGGGCAACACTTATTGAATCAAGTGATTTTAGGTGGTTAAAAATGACCTTTCCCCTAACTTAAAGACTCACAGCATCATCTTATTTTGACCTTTTTTATATGTTCCAGCAAAACATACCCCATACAACAACAGCAACAACAACGACCAAAATACATTCAGTTTTCATTCACCCTCTCTTTTTTTTTTTTTTTTTTGCAAACAGCAAGAAAGAAGTTTTCTGTGTGTGAAAAACTAAATGGATGGATGTTTGCACTGATACAGATGAAAAATGTCACATTAACAAATAGCTTTTGTCTAAAAATTGTTGAATGAAAAGATTTACTATTCTGTTCATGAAAAGATCTCTATGTGGATAAATAATTCTATGTAACTGCTCTTAACTGCTGACTGCCTTTACAATACAACCGGCTCCCCTCAGCAGGGAAGGGCACAACCTATGAATGGATCTTGTCCTGCCTTGGGCAACTTAGATGAGGGATAGCTTAGGATGTAAGAGATTTGCTCATGGGGAACTCCAGGCATGTCTCCTCTGGGTGGTCTCCTCTGAGTGTTTTGAAGCAGGCTTTGCTTCAGGAAGGTTGCCATAATTTTATTTAAACTCCAAATGTCACTGCCGTGCTGTTCTGCAGGAGAGCTCTGGCATTCCATGTCGTGGGACTGTGGTTACCAAGCTCTGGGGCTACACAGACCTGAACTCCCTCCTGGTTTCCTCTAAGCGCCTGTCCAAGTGACGTTTTTTGTATGTTTGTTTGCTTGTTTTCCCAAAAGAATGGCCCCAAAACAAGTGAGGCAAGGAGCAAATGCCAGCATGATTTTTAGCTCCTGTTAGACCAAAAGATTTGAGCCTGTTACAAAGGGAAGTAGCCTGTGCAGGTTGTGGGACCTACTGGGGAAACGCCATGAGAGTTTTGCAGCAGGGTGACCTACACTCCTTCTGGCAGAAGGGGATTGCGTCCAGCAAACCAAAGTTGGAACAGAAACACCCGCTTTTCCCGGTTCTCTTTCCCTCCCAGTCTGCAGGAAACTTCTCAGCTTGCAGGTTCAAGGGAGATTAGAGGAGTTGAAGGCAAAGGGTTATTAAACACAGAAACCCCACATCCAGCTCAGGCAGCCCCTGAGCTGAGGAAGGCTGAGGCGGGGGGAGACCCTGGGGACTGCATCTTACATCCCTCCCACGGCATCTCTGCTTGGCTGGGCTGGGTTCTAGGCAGGCTGGGCCTTTTCTCTGGCCCAGTCCAGCCACTCTCATGATGCTCACCGCAGCTCCTGCTTTGCAGGAGCTCCAAGAGCTGAGCTCCTGCAGGCCGGCTGGCAAGGATGAGGGTGGGTGGCATTTGCCACAGGATCAGAAAAATCAGCTACTCATCTTCACTTGCAACAAGCTCTTCAAAGACTGACCCTTGTGCACAGCACTTTGCACAGGATGGAGACCATCATTTTTGCTTTGGAGTGAGGATTGGAGGCTTTTATATATTTATGCTTTTTTTAATTAACTCATGTAGCCCAAAGATCAAGCCCCTACTCATGCATCTGTGAAAAT
>WBMY01016914.1:679663-725209 GCA_013397315.1 Donacobius atricapilla
TATATATATAAGTACGCATGTACTTCTGTATTTGTGTGTGGTATAAAATAGCTCAAAACTGAATTCTCCCAAGCTCATTTACTGAACACTTTTAAGCAGTAAATTAATTTGGGAAAAGCTGGGAGAACTGGTGAATAAGTTAAAAAATAATAACAGGGGGTTTTTTTTCTGCGCAGCTCCAGAAGTGAAGCACAGTTAAAAGCACGGAACAAAACCCACCATAAGACCAAAAGCAACAATGGAGTGTTTTCCTTCCTGAATGTTTGTTACAGTTCTTGCTGGCCATGCAAAAAAAAAAAAAAAAAAAAGAAAAAGAAAAAAAGGCCCAAATAAAATCTGGCACACAGGTCATTATGTTCTTTGGGAATCAGAAATAGACTGAGTGGGCTTGGTAGGCAAACACACATTTCACAAGCTCCTTCTTGTCACAAAGCCAATATTTGTTCAGGAGAGAATTCTTCCTTTGGGTAATTAATATTTTTTTGCTATTTATTGCTCGCTGGATGGATGTTTTGGAATGCGCAGGGAAGGGGGGGAAACCTGGCAGTGTTCCTTGCAGTTATTCCATTGCTGCTGAGGCCTTCCAACAAAAATCACAGCACTGAGCGTACATTCCTTTCGTAAGCAAAATGGATCATCAGGCGATGGAATGGCTTCAAAGGAATGCGTGCATCATGCCTCTGACATTTTGCTACAGCTAGAACAGGAGCTGAGGGGAAAAAATTGAGCTATGGATGAGCACTTTCCTGAGATTGTACAATTTTTTCTTGCTTGTCCACTGCGAAGGAAGATTTCCAGTTGGCACCTGGGAGGCTGGAGCTATTGCTCTTCCAAGCCACACGTTTGAGAAAAGCCATAGTTTACATTAGAGGTGAAGGAAATTGTAAACTCGAGTGAGATGTTATAGGGCAGGTTAGATGCTGGTGGGTAGACTCACAAAAGTGGAATGTTATTGCTAAAATCTGGCTGCTTCCAAAAAACCCGTAACGTCGTCAAAGCCTTGAGTTTTGTCTACTAGTTTCAGACATTCCAACATATGCTTCTTATTTTGTTTTTAATACTTACAGTCCATCCAGAGACAATTCATGGCAACTGTGGCTATTGTAACACTATATAAAACACAGGGTTTGATGACAACTGATATGAAGTGTGATTGGAAAAAATAATGCCCCCTGGTAATGATAATATTTCCTGCTCAGATTGGTCTCACGATAATAGGGCTGCTCCAGTGGTGTTTTCAGAGTTATATACAGGACTCTGGTATTACATTACAGCTGCTGCCTGGTTATACATCCGTGTGAATAGGAGGGAATAAATGCACATGCAGAAACACCAGAACATCTGAAAATGAAGGCTAAAAAATGGCAATTCCTTGTTTGCCTTGGGACAGGGGTGGAAGAACTTTGCCTGCTTGGACACAGCTGACCAGAAAAGCATCTTGAGAGCTGGAAGTAGTGTCTTTAAAGTCCCTTCCTACCCAAACCATTCAATGATTCTGTGATCTTGCCCTGTTTCAATGAGAAAAGTTGTTTCAATGACCTCCCCCAGCACCCCAGGTCCTTGCCCTGCCCCACCAGGCCCCCTTGGCCAGCTCATCCTTGGTCTCTTGGCAGCCTGGCTCGGGAGGTCAGAAATAGCCCAGAGCAGGAAGCTTGGCTTTCAAAGGGGAGGGTGGATGTGGATGAGAAGCAGAGCTGCTTCTCGGGAGGGAGGCAGGGAGAGGGGGGACGACAACCTGCCCACTGGATGGGGTTGCGGACGGTTCGCTTCATCCTGTTCCAAGAGGAAACACGTTTGAATCCTTTGTTGTAGCTCCGCAAGCAGTCCAGCTCCCCAGCTCAGGGAGGGTTACTCTCATGTGAGAGCAGAGTCACTGCTGGCTTGGGATACCAGCACTAAAATGAGCCTGTTAATCTTGGGTTTCCCCATCTCATCCTTCTCGCTGCATGGCACTCGATTCCAGTAGTGCCAGCAGACCTAGAGATGGGCTCTGCTTTCTGCCTTCCGGCTGTTAGCTTTTAAATCCTTGCTTTTTCCAGAGAGGACTCCAGGTTTCAGGGGTCAGTGGGTGTAAGGAGACTGAGTTGAGGGACTGGTTTCCTCATCCAGAAAGGCACAAATATCTGCATTGGTGAAAAACATGCCTGACAGGCTGGCGCTGCAAGAGTGGGACACGGTGAGGATTGTGGAAGTATCCATTGGCTTCCTGTGACCTGCAGCAAATTCCTTCCCAGGTTAAAGGCCTAAATCAATGGGTGTCAGGCAAGGGCAACTCCCCTTAGACCTGTGTGGCTGAGAGCTCTGCATGCTCACTGTGGCTGCAGGGTGCACTTCAGAACCCAACGTGCAGCTCATGCCAACCTTGGGCAGTATGAAGAGCTCAAGGCTGATTCCTGCTGTTGAAGGTGACCACAGCAGCCCTCAGGAGACAACTGCAGCTGGAAAAGTTCTCCAGGAAAGAAGTGAGCAAAGGAGTCATTCCTGAAGGAGGAATAAAAAGGTCAAAGGGATTTTCCTCGTGACTCTAGGTGAGGCATTTTGGCTCTCTCCTCATTTCCGTCCCACACAGCAAAACTGGGAGCAAATGACAGTTTCC
Organism: Donacobius atricapilla; assembly: GCA_013397315.1. Classification (NCBI taxonomy): domain Eukaryota; kingdom Metazoa; phylum Chordata; class Aves; order Passeriformes; family Mimidae; genus Donacobius; species Donacobius atricapilla. The sequence goes on from WBMY01016914.1 coordinate 682,260, forward strand.
ATGGTTGGTGGGAGTCCTGGAATCTTTGAAGCTGGACTGTAGAATTTCACCTTCAGAAAGCAGGGATGCCTCAAAGATGTCTGTACCAGGGAAATGTGCTACCAACAAGAAGCAACAAGATAATGTTGATGCATGCAGAGTCCACCATTAGTTCAGAGCCCTTGGACTCACTGGCCCAAGACCACATATCTGAGCAGGGGGATATAAGACAAAGCTGGCAAACAAGATCTGATCTCACTCGAGGAGGGAGGGAACTGAGTCACCCAGAGATGCACTAACATCAAGGGGAAACTTCAAAGAGGCCGAGAAACTCAGGCTCGAGGACTCCAAGGAAATATCTTCAAAGGCTGAGCAATTTGACCCTGGGGCTCGGAACAGTGCTGGTGTCCACCCTCCTTGGGATGATGGTGGAAAGGGAAATTTTGCAACTCTCAAAAGCCTGCAAACATGAGCAAAGACATGTGGAAATTTGGAATCGTGCAAGACGCCTGGCGTCACGCTTTGTGGGAGAAACCAGCTGAGGTCTCATGAGGGAGACTACAGGACTTTGTCTTACCAAATCCTGGTGAGAGCCTTTGGCTCTGCCTCATAAATATTGGTAGCGAAATTTCCCACTGGGTTTTTATTCTTCCCAAACTCTTTCACAACTGCTTCCCTGCTCTTTGAATTGTGTTGAGCTGCTGTTGTTGAAGGACCCTTGGTCTCCTGTCTCAGCAAAGTCACACAGGGACAGCAAGTACTGGGGGCACTGACAGGCATCACTTATACGTGGGATTATTTCTCATCCCTCTCTAGAGCAGCATGTTGCAGAGTTGACTATCACTCCATGTCCTCCTGTGCATTTGCCCTCAGAGGTTTCCTTCAGCCTGAAGCAGAAGATGTCTAGCACGAAGGGATGCAATTTGCTCTAAGTTTGTTGGCTAATGTCATGGAAACTCATTTCCCTGTCAAGAATCCCAACCCAGGTGGAAGCCATTGCACTTAGGCTTTGGGGACAGCCCGACAGCTACATGACCTGTCTGAGTACACACTGTGCCAGCAAAATTACCAGGAGAAAGCCTCTGGATTAGGTGGCCCTGGAGCCACTTGACCAAATGGTGCCCAAGGGCAGATTTGCCTGGCACCAATGACAATGAGGACATTTGCCACTAACAGGACTGTCAGGCCCCAGGAGGAGAGGGAACAACCTGCCAGAAGGTGAAGCAGAGCCAGCTTTACTCCTGGAGTCTGCACTGGGTCTGAGCCTGACCCCTCCAGCTCAGAGAGGCAGAAGAGGGGCTTGGATCCCTCTGTATCAGTGACAGCCAGCCTTGGTGTGTTTTGAGCAAGGCCAGGGCTGAATGCTGATGGAAAACCCTCAAGGCAGGTTTTACCTGCACGAAAGGTCCGGCCTTGGCAATGTGAAGGCACAGCGCTGGGAGATAGTAGGAAAGACAGTTCAAGGATGAAGTTGCTGGGACCAGGCACTCCATACACTCAAACACTGCAGAATTAGAGAATCATTAAATTTGGAAAAGACCTCAGACATCACTGAGTCAAACCTTTGGCCAAACTAAACCATAGCGCCAAGTGCCACATCCATTCATTTCTTGCACGCTTCCAGGGATGTTGAATCCACCACTTCCTCAGGCAGCCTGTTCAAATGCTTGACAACCCTTGCAGTGAAGAAATTCCTCCTGATGTTCAGCCTGAACCTCCTCTGGTGCAGTTGGAGGCCATCACCTCTCTTTATGAAGAGATATGTCCACAGGGTCAGGAGAGCTTTGCACACCGGGCAAGGACCACATGCCTCCCACTGTCCACCCCCCCGAGCAGCTCCATCCCTTGGGTCCTGAGGGTGGCTTCATCCAGCTGGCACAGGACGGAGCAGGGTTGGCTGGCAGCTGTGTCAGCAGCCACCACAGGAGCTCTCCTGGGGCTGCTGCTTGCCTCCTGCCCTGGCTGCCGTGCCCCCCTCGACAGCCAGCACAGGTAGGCACCTCGCCCAGAGCAGCCCTTCCCTCCTCTTCCCAGGCTGGGCAGACACCAGCACCCAGCTGTGTGGGTTTGCTGTCTGCCTGCGATAAAAATCGCAGAGAAGAGCCGGCTTTATTTTTGTAACGGCTCTAATTCTTTTTCTCTCTTATGTCTGCAATCTTCTCCTGAGCACTGCTGTGAGGGGCAAAAAAAATCCCAGTGACAGGCACAGTGAGGAGAGCTCACCCAGAGGCAAGCAGAAAATATTTCCGTGGCCCTGGAGCCAAGCAATGACTACAGGCCAGATTATGATTTTAGTTTTATTGGCAGAAGCTTGGAAGAAATCCACTAGAATAACTCGTGTTTGCTGTGTGCTAAGTGGGATCACAGTCCCCTGCTTTGCTGCCTGCATGCCTGCTCTGATTTTTGGGTGCAAGTTTGGCTTTCTGGATGGGAATGCAGCTGGTTATTGCCAGCCAGGAAACTGGCTCGTTTGGCATCAGCAGCAGCCGGCTGCCAACACTGCGGCTCGGCTTTTAGCCAATACGTGAATTTACTCTTTTTCTCAGTGGTAAAGAGAGCTCTGATTACTCAAAGTGTGTGATTTTGGGGTGTTCTAGGCTCAGACATAGCTGTGCATTTGTTTCTTGGTCTGATTTCTATGTGGGACCAAGCACAAGGAGCCCAAGTGAGCTTGGTCTCCCATTTTCCCTTGTCCAGGAGGTCTGGGCAGGAGACATTCACAAAACAGGGCTCTGAAACAATCTGCTTGCTAGCAGGCATAGGCTGGCTTCTCCAAGCAGGCATTGATGGTTGAAATGTTCACACAAGGCTCATCCCCAAGTGCTGGAGAAACACAGGGGCCTGACACACACCTTGAGTCGAGCCCATGGCTCTGCCCCAGGACTGAAAATGTCATAAAATCGATTAAGAGCAGGGCTGAAGTGGGCTGATAGAGACCATTTGGAGACCCTGCCAGCATTGTGGTGTCGAGGCTGAAAGGCCAGTCCAGCAGAAGGAGGAGAACCCGCCCATGTCGTCAGATGGGTGCAAAGAGTGAGGGGACCTCACCTGTGTCCCTGCCCCTCCAATAGCGTCTGAGGCCACTTCAGCTCCCAGCACCTCAGCCAGGGACACCTGAAGAAAGAAGCCTACAGGGTGCGTTCAGGAAAATGTGCCCAGTGTGAGGCCATGGGGGTGTGGGGCTTTTCACCCCTGGCAACACCTAAAAATCCCTTTGCTGAAAGGCCCTGACTGAGTCTGAATCCGTTGGGTAAGAGCCCTGTCTCTCTCCAGGCCTCCTACAATCACCTTCCTTGCCCTGACAGAGAAGACTGAAACTGCTTTTGGCTGTTCCTGCCTTTCCACCCTTGTGTCTGGAGGGTGCCAAGTAGAAGCCCTGGCTGGAAGGAGGCTCCACTTTGTGGGAACTTTGCAGCCATCCAGTCTCTCCTTACCACACTGCCAGACTTGCAGCCAGTACAGCTGTCTCCATCTTAATCCCTTTCCTTTCAGGTAGGTTGGGAGCAAGAAAGGAGGAAATCAGGCTTTGCCAAAAGAAGGAGAGCACTGGCTTTGGGAGGCTACAGAGGAAGCAAGAGAAGAAGGTGATATAATTGTTTAGACGTGGTGATGCATATTGCCTCTAGGAACCATGGCACAACCATGAAAATAATTAGGCCCATGCCATGAAGATTAATAAATCAGAAGATTATGAGAGGGAATACACCCTGAAGTGGGTTTCATGCAAAAAAAAAGATATGCAAATGTTGAGGAAATAGCTAATTTGGTGCCTTTTCAACACACTAAATGGGATGCTTCTAGTTTGGGCAGGGTTTGCCTGTTTTGCCATGAGTCACATCTTATCTGTGCCACACTAAATCCAGCAAATATTGGCAGCACAAAGCAGTAATGTGCCCACTGACAGGGGATCTGAAACAGAGTAGTTTTTCCCAACTTGATAGGGATTGTTCATCTCTGGAACTGTTATGCAATTCTGAGTATTTCGTGTCTGCATATGTGGCTTATTATTAATTTATCCTTTGGGATTGCATCCTGCCAGGCTGAGCATTTTATAAAAGTTATGTAGGTGTGTGGAGATGCTGTGTGCCAATGTCAAGTGAAAGTGTGTTGCAGCAGTGATTTAAATGACAAGGCTGATGATAGGGCCCAATGTTTTCATTGTGGAGGCTGTAGGACTCTCCTGCACAGATTTCCAAATGAAACCCATAACTTCTGGTGGAGAATTTCCATTCCTTCTTACAAGCTCCTCTGTGCCAGGCATGCTGTAAATTAAATTTCTTATTTAAGGACTAGAACCAAAACCCTGGAGCCAAACGCCTTCTGTCTTCATTCACGTTTGAATCTGTGGCTTAGGCCCATCTCCAGGTGCACTGTAAAGTTTCTTTTGTTTTTTTTGTGTTAAGGTGTGGCCAGAGCCAGTGGTCAGGAGACAACATCCAAGGCTTGGAGTCCCACCCTGACATTTAACAAGTCCTTCAAGGTCAGTGTGCGTCTATGCAGAAATGGGTTATTCAGAGGAGTAAGAGTGGGACACAGCACTGATGCTCTGTGCTTTCCAAAGGAATATTATACAATATTTATTTGGTGATCAGGCACCTTGACTCACGGGAAGGAGAAGGAAACCAAACCCACAAAGGCTGAAGGAGGGAAGACCTGTCCCAAGCCCTGTCCTAAACAGTGAGAAGGCTGTTTAGTGACCCACCACCTCTCCTGCCCATGCCCACAACCCCTGGCCTTCATGGCTATCAAGGCATCAGGAAACCTGGAGAACAAAGAAGAGATTTGCCCAAAGATATTAAGCCCACTCATCACCTGCATTGCAAATTGAAGCACTGAGTGGGTGTGAGGAGAGGGAAGGGGTCCCCCCTTCTTTAGACCCAGCCATTTTCCTCCCCCAAACCACTCACCAGCACTGGTGATTTGGATAGCAGGGGTCTCCATCCATCTCAGGCCAGGGTTTCAAACATTCATGCCATTTTCACCTTCTCCATGGTGCTCTCTAAGGCAGCTGCTGTGAGTGGCCAGGTCAGCCTGTTCACACATGGAAATAAGCCCTGTCCAGGAAAAAGATGAGCAAATGGGGTAAGATGTGACCTAAAAATACTGTGGGATAAAGCAGAGCGCAGCTTGAAATCTGATTTGTGCTGCAAGGCAGGAACCAGATAACAAGGGAGTCTTGTGCTTTTTTTTCATTGAAGGTGCCTGGGAAACAAAAGGCTGAGAGTCACAAGCTGCTGGTGGTTTGGAATTAGTAAAATGCATAAATCCTGAGGTTGGGAGAGACCTCAGCCCAAGGGTACCAATGTTCTTGCAAATAATAAACCCTTCCTCCTTATTTTGTAGTAGTTATGATGAAAACTGGGTGCAGGGTGGGTAAAGACACATAACTCCCAGAAAAGCCAATACCAGAACTAGAAGCTCTAAGCTTAAAGATGGTAAGAAGGGCTTAGGTGGAGAAAAACACTAAAACGCTGATTTTGGCCATAGACTGATGAGTGTTTCTACCTCAAGGATGGATTTTCCCTCTGTTCTACATATGATTCTGGGAAAAAAACCCCACGCCATCCAAAAAGGATTGTTGTAGCTCTGCCTCTGTCCAGGAATGAAGCTGAGCAGCTAAATTCAGATGATGGGATTCTTAGGGCTGCCCTCTGCAGGGCCAGGAGTTGGACTCAACAATCCTTGTGGGTTCCTTCCAGCTCAGGATATTCTGTGAGTCTCTGATTCCACGACTGGTGGCTGATGTTTAAAAAAAGTAACACTTTTTGCCCCTCTGTCTCAATCTTTCACAGGTTTCCATGTAGGCTTTTCTGAGCGAAGATTCAGCCTGGTTTCACATGCCTTGAAGGGATGATGGAGACAATGGAAATCATTATTCTCCAGTATCTGCGTCCTTCCAGTAAAAGATGAATCCCTCTGAAATGTGCTGGGACGCAGGAGCACAGATGTTTGTAGTATCATACACCAGCTATATAGAAAAATTCCCTTATTTCAGTTGCTCTGGCTTTTGAGGACACTGAACAGTGTTTTTTTTAGGGCATGGAGGGGTTTAGATCAAGCAGGAAGACTTAAGCTGGAGCAGGAATAATATTTGAGTGTGTCAAATTGGTTTGTGAAGGGCACATCACCCTGTGTCTCTGCATCCTCCCATTATGCAGAAAATCCCAGAGGTCTGAAAAGAGAGGCTGGGCCTTTGAGGAAGAAAAGAGGGGAAAACAGCATTAGATGGGATATTACCCACTGACTGCTACTTCGTTTCTCCAGAGAAATTTACGACGTGATCATTAAATCCTCAAGAGACAAACCTGAACAGTATTTTCTTCCTTCTGGGCAAAAATCTTGGAACTCTTAAAAAGACATCATATTTCACAGCTCAGCAATCAGCAGCATTTAAAAAACTAGAGGGAGAAGAGGAATTTTTAAACTAGTAGTATTTTTTTTTTTTTTCCCTCCGTTCTTTTCTAAAGACTCAATGCTGTCAGAATTCTTTTCAGGAAAAACAAATAAATTCTAACATCTGCTAATTAATAGCTTATGAGGCGGAGAATAGTTGTCTGCGGAGGCAGTTCACAGAGCGGAGTGTTTGCCTTGCCCCTTATCTCTGGAGATCGCCGCTCACTACCTCGAAAACTCTCTGGATATTGCACTTAACTACAGTGCTGCTGCACTTCAGGGGCACAAACTGGAGGATCAATACAGAATTTGTCGCAATATTCAGGTTTTCTGTCTCAGTTTTGTCTCCAGCTTCACGGCTGCCTCAACCTTTGAGCTCCACCCCAGTCACAGCGAGTGAACCTTAACACTTGGATCATTCCCCACCTCGGTGGCCTCCAAACTCCTCACACCCTGACAGCACCTTCAGAAGCTGTTCCTGGTGCAGGGAAAGGCTTTTATCCCCTTTGTTTTGTTGGGGAGAACTTCTGCAGAGGGATAAAGTGACTTGCAGAAGGTTACAAAGGGGATGTCTACCAACATACTCAGAATTGCGACCACAAAACTTTCCACTTTACCCTGATACTGCTGCTGAGGAATACAACTAAAACACAAAACCCTGGCATAGTACTTCAGTCCAGATGTCACTCACACCATTACATAATAAAAATGTCCAGCTCAAACTAAATTTGTAGGCCTTTGAGAGTTGCGAAGCCAAATCTTTGAATTTCTTAAACGTGCAGGGCCAATTTTATTTCGATTTCTAGCAACATCAGATGCCTAATGCAAGAAAGACATTTCTCTTTATAATCTCAGAGCCCCATGCTAACCTCAGAAGACTGGGCCTCCCTGGAGAAGGAACTATGAGGGAAGGACATTAAATGACCAGGGCATCCAAAACTGATTCCCTTAGCACTCAGCTCCACAAAATTTATCAGTCTTGCCATTGGTGAGGAGAAGTTTACCTGAGAGCTGCCACACACCTTTAGATAACTGGGCTCCCTTACTTGAATTTCTGTGGACTTCCTGGGTGATAGCCTGCAAATCTGTCCATCCCTTTTGCTTAAAGTCATTTAAGTGCTTAAATCCTCTTGAAATCCCCACCTCACCTCCGCATTGCTCAATGAGAACACCAGCCTCCAGAGGCAGGAGGATCCAGACATGAGGATGGCACAACCTCAGGTACTGTGCAAACAAAGGTGATCGGTTTCATCCTTTAGCCCCTCACAGTTTTGAAGCAGGAAAAAATCCCAAGTCCTAATGAGTTTAAAGCTAACACTGAACTGCAGAGAACCACAGGGCTTTGCAAAAATACTTGTGGCACCTGCACAGCCAAAAAGGTGCTTTTCTTCTGGCGTGGGTGAAGATTATACAACAGGTGAACACCCTTCTCTCACAGCAGGGATGCTGTACGTAGGTGCCTGAACAAGATGTGGCTGGATGTGGCTGTTTAATTCTGACTTGCTGCCCAAGCAAATGTCTCTCCTGCTGTTCCCTGAGCTGCTCTGGGATGGACCTGCTGCAAGCAGAGAGATGGGGGACCTCATGGCTCCGGGCTCTTCCCGCGAGACAATTTCTTTTTGGTGACATCACGCTTGGATTTCTCCCTGCTGCGTGGAAAGTGGGTTGACACCCCATGCTGTGGAGACAAAGTTAAATTTCCCTGATTTTCAAGGATGAGGCCAAGTGTGGAGTGGTACCTGCCCAGCTGGGACCAAGCCTGCTCAGGCTGTCACCTCCCTTCTCTCCGAGCTGCTGGCCACAGTGTAGTTCAGCTGGCAAGGAATTTATTCCAAGGAGGTGGGAGAGGCAAGCTGGAATTAGTGCTGAATCCACCCAGGGGCTGAGTGGCATGCAGACAGCTTGCATTCCTCACAGCCCTGTCCTCTGCAGTCAGGCTGGCCCCATGGAGCAGCCAGGATGCCACATATTGTCCTGTCAACCTCCCGAGGATCGAAGTTCCACACCTCAGAAATTAAAGGGAATTGGACGATAAAGAGCAAATGCGTTTTCTCAGCTTGTGTTTCTTGATGGGTGCATGCTGTGCCCCAGTGACGTCCCCTAATTTTCAAGAAAAGACTTGTCTCAGTCCTCAAAAAGGCAGCCAGGGAATTAATTCAAATTTTTCTGTGACCCTCCATGCTTTGAAGGACAGCTAACCTCGGGTCAGCTTCCTGGTTAACATGAAAGAGCAGAAAAGAGTGCTCTTCACCCAGACCTTGGCACTGTCAAGTATTTTGAGTGCCTTGTGTCGTTTGGGGAGGAAAACGCTATTATCTCACTCTCCACGTAGTGCTCCAGTGACAGAACACTAAATTTTGAGTAGCTGGAGTTCAAGGGAGATAGATTTAGGTGGCAGAGGGATCTAGACACTCTGATCAACCAAAATAAATGGTCAAACTCCCATAGACTCAACTCTGGAGTCCCCAGGGAAATCAGTGGGAGTTTTCCCATAGGATTGCACTGCGGTAACTTAAATTAAGCAAGGGAAAGGTTTCTTGCTCAGACACTGAAAGAAAGAAGTCTCCTCTTGGCAATTAAAATATAGAATTCTACTTGAAAGTGATTAATATTCCTAGTGTCTACTTATGGCCAAGCCACCTATCCCCAGCCCTACCAAATATGAACTTAAGTACACAACACTCTCTGGAGTTACTTCTCAGTTAATAATTTATGTATTCTGGCAACAGATCAATGCAACTAGAAACTAGTTTAGTAGCTTACCTTCGGGGTTGTCTATCTATAAACACTGCAGATTCCTACGTTAAACAGAACCCAATTGTTTTCCCGTGTAATAGAGGCCAGGGCCTGATTTATATAGTTAATTTAAATGGTAATCTGAAAGAGTTGGGGGAAAAGGAACCTGTATCATTAAGGGTTATGAAAGAGGGAGAAACTGTTTACTGCTGGGTTCAGAAATATGAGATATAAATGAAGATAAAATGCAAGTATCAAGACAAAAGTAATAAAATTATACCAATATGTGTTGTCTATGCTTATGTAAGAGCACATAAGTCCTGGCTGATTTTTCCTGAGGTTGCTCTACACCCATAGAACTGTCTGATGCTGGGATTTGTGTGCAAGTGTGAAACCCAAATTCCAATTTTTAATGCTGGGCAGAGCCCAGTGTCAGAGAGCAAGGAGGGATCACCTTGCTGCAGCCAGACTGGGAGTTTGAGGGACATGAGGGTGTCCAGGCTGATCCCTTCTCCTTACTCAAGCCTGGAGAAGAGACAGGACAGCAGCCTTTGTGGATGGCTGGTGCACCAAACACAGCTCACATTTGAAAGTGCCTTACAGTGACTAATTAACAGGCATCTGTTACAACTTGTTGAGCCTTATCTTCATTTTCATATGAGCTATTTTGGAATGAAGTTCTATTTAGGCTCCTAAGCGTTGCTCAAGAGTCACATTACAGGATTAGCCTTCCTGACAAAGGGGAGGGGATGCTCTGTGGTTAGCAGCACGGGGTAGGAGGCAGGAGGCTCGGCCCTGTCCTGGCTGCTGCCTCCTCACCTGCTCTCGAGTTGCTTTCTGGACTCTCACTAAGCCTGCACAGAGATTGAGGTTCCCTTAATGTCCATGGTGCACTCAGAAAGCTTGTTTTAAAAGCTGTCACCTAAATATTGATTTAATTGCTCTCAGATGCTGCTGAATTATTCTTCTGCAAATATCTGATCCTGTAAACTGAGCTGCACAGTTCCCTCCCAGCTGCACGCATGCATCCTGAGGGGAGAAGCCTTAAAAGAATATGGGATCATGGAATGGTTTGGATTGGAAGGGACATTAAAGATCATCCAGTCCCACCCCCTGCCATGGGCAGGGACACCTTCCACTATCCCAGGTTGCTCCAAGCCCCTTCCAACCTGGCCTTGAACACTTCCAGGGATGGGGCAGCCACAGCTTTTCTGGGCAACCTGTGCCAGGGCCTCACCCCCTTCACAGTAAAGGATTTCTTTGTAATATCTAATCTAAATCTACTCTCTTTTCATTTATAACCATTCCCTCTTGTCCTATCACTCCATAACCTGTCAAAAAATCCCTCAAAGCCTTACCTCTGCCCCACCAGTCCCTGCCTACAGTCAGGAAAACCAGGGCAGAAACCTCTGGATGTACAAACCACAGCCCATTGAAGCTGAAAGCCTCGAGATGGGATAATAAAAGATACCCTCTTTGTGGGTCATAGTGGAGGATTACAGATGCTCGCCCACACTTTGTAATCTTATCTCCGGGTGTTGCTCGTGTGAATTGTGGATTCTTTGGCTGTATGTGCACATGGACTGAGGGGAACCTCCAGATCCTGACTCATCTGAATGCTTTTTTAAAATCGTCTTTATCAAAGAAAAAATAATGAAAGTTCTTCAGAGGAAGATTTTGTGGATTCTGAACCCTATGGAAAGCTTGCCTACTTGGGAAGATATACAGCAGTGATGCAAGTGAACACAAAACCCCTGAATGGGACTGGTAAAGGCTTTCATGTATTTTAGGACCAAATAATGGAAGTTATTGTTCCAACGGGGCATGTTTAAGACCAGGTTGGACAGGGCTTTGAGCAACCCGTTCTAGTGGAAGGGAATCACTGCCCACAACAGGGAGACTGAAATAAGATGGTCTTTAAGGTCCTTTCCAGACCAGTCTGTGATTCTGTGATTTTAAGGTGGGTAGCAACACAAACCATCTGGCAGAGAAAGCAGAGCCCATGCTTTAGGCTCTTCTGAGAGACCCTGTGCATCTGCACATCATCTCTTCCTGCATGGGCACTTTTGTTATGAACCACCCTGCACAAACACCCTTATGACCAGTGGAGAGGAATGGGAACTTTGGGGTACAGTTCCCCTGCCATGTTTTAGTCATTTGTTGTAGGAGGAGATGAACTGTGCTCGAGACCTCAGTGGTCTGGTCTTTAGCAGCTAATCAGGTGGGGGTGACTAGTTTGGGTGATGCTGCCTGGATACAGCCCTCTAAAGGAAGCATTTGGGCATCAGACTATTTCTCTGGAATCGTGGTCCCTTCCTTACAGTTCGATTTCAAACGCAGCTAAAGAGAAACCATCTCAAAAAGAAAAAAAAGTAGATACTCTCATTTCAGAGACACTGAAGTAAGTGGGAGTGTGAACATATGTGCGTGTCCACATGGGAAACTACTCTGGAGTCACTGCAGCTCTTTAAATACCCAGTGCAGGCGATGCCAGGTTCACCTTCCCTCCTGCACACACTCTCCCACAAACATAGGCTGCATGCTCCTGGTTTTCCAGTTTTAATGCAGGGGATTGGAGCAGAGAAAGCTGCTGATGAGCTCCAGGCTCCTGCAATGGGTAACACCAAGCAATCTCACTCGTTTATGCTCATTTATCATGTGGCAGTTGGCCTGACTGAGGAGCTGCTCCCAGCTGACACCCGCTAAACCATACATTGTTCTAATAAACATAATTAAATTCTTTTATAGACAATCCCTCAGCCTCTGCATTGGTGTAAGAGAACTGAGGGAACAAGTACCTCATCAATGTCTAAACCCTCTTTGTTCATTTCTTATTTCATTGGAAGGGATGAAAGATCAGATTCTGTTTTAGCTACACTGATGTCGCTCTGGAGTGACTCCTGGTGAGCTAGATGGATGAAAAGTGGGCATGGCTGGGGTACAGTTTGGGCCCAAGGTGTTTCGTGGTACATCCTCATAGTGTGAGTTGCGTGTGTGCATTAAAAGAAACATAAACACTTAAGATTTTGAGAATGAGAGAAAAATTCAGCCCCTCTCCTGGCTTTCCTGGGGTGGTTTTGAACTGCTCCTTGAGAAGGTGAAAAGAGGGTGTGGTAAAGCCACTTGCAACTTTTCCCACTGCCCCTGCTCCCTTGCAGCGGAGGTCAGCTGGTGTCACCACCTTGGGTGGTTTGACCTCGCCCATCATGACCAGCAGTGGGACAGGCATGACCATGACACCAACCCCTCCAATCTGTGCCCAGGACAACTTCTCCTTCAGGTCTTTTGGGGGAAATTCTCACTTCTCTTCCCTCAACGACGAGTCAACCACCGCATAAATATTATGAAGGAAGTCTCAGGTGAGAGAATGACAAGCGCAGTGCTACGATGGAGCCTCAGAAAAGGGATGTTAGGGGCAACAAGTGAAGGAGGACAAATTCCTGATTCAAATTTGCAGAAATCCCCCCACATTAGCTGTGAGTTCCAGTCCCTCATGCACCACTGACTCATGACAAGAAGTGCAGCTGTTTGGGGCTCAGTCTGACAAAGGATCCTCCATATTCCCACATAAACCCTAGTGGCACCTAATCTTCAGAGACTGAAACAAATGGAGAGATCCCAAAACTCCTGTCAAAATGAAGCTCTCCCACAAGTCCCTCAAGATCTGGTGAAAGGGGCAAAGACCCACCCCCTCTTTTCTCCTTTGCACCTAATTGCACTTGACTTGAAACATCCCAGTTCCAAAAGGTGGGTGAGCAGTGTTGCCGCCTAGACCAGCCTGCTGACCTGCTGTGAGAGGACACTGGTGGGATGGAGGGGGCTGAGGCTGCCCTCAGGCTGTGGAGCACACCAAACACCCACTTCCCACCTCCTGGGATTTCCAGTTTTATGCCACAGGAAGGTTCAAGGGATATCAGTGCCCCGTTTTGTGGGCAGGCTGACCCTGTGCGTGGGGCACTGAGTGGGTGGGATCCCATTGGGGAATTAGTCAGAGGAATGGCTCATTTCTGGATGCTGAGGAGCTCATCATGACCTAAACCCCAGGCCACTTCTGGCTAACTGTGTTCAAGGGCAACCCTGGGTCCCAGAAAATACTGCAAAACTAAAAGTGAAATGCTCACAGCACCTTCAGACTTGGGTTTCTGCTAAATGGACTCTTCAGGGTCTTTACATTGAACTTAAATTGCTTTTGTTGTTTTTTTTTTTCATGGCTCTTAGTCCCTTTGATGTTTAGTTCCCAACAGTAAAATGAAGATGTTAATATTCAGCCCTTTGCCTTCCTTTTTTTTGGCATCATTCACCTCTGCTTTTTATTGGATCTACAGTAATAAATGCAAAATAATTATACCCAAAATAGGCCTGCAAATTAATCTATCATGAGCAATACAGACTGCAGGATTTTTTTTTAAACCTAATTATTGTTTTATGCAGTACATTTTCTAAATAATATGACCTAATAAAGCTTCAGGGAAATACCAGGACACAATCCTTTCATGTCCTGCTTGTGATACTGGGAAGCAGCCTGAGTCATTCCACTCCTGAACCAAATCCCCTTGCAGCTGCCTGCCCAGATGACCCTCTGCAGATCTGACCAGTACTGAGAAAAATCCAGTTAGAGACAATGTATTGCAGACTCAGAAAATTAAAAAAGCATCATGCTGGTATGTGTCATTCTTTGGGGGAAAAATGATAGAAAGTAAAAAATCCCCAACTGTTTGAAACATAGTGGATTTTAGACTTCCCTACTCTTTTTTTTTTTTTTTTTTTTTCTTTCCCCTTCTGGAATATCTGAACAAGTAGCAAAGATTTCAAGAAGTGGGTTAATCAAATTGTGTGCCTGGGCATTGATGTTGCTTTGACTGAGCACTGTGTCTGTCCTTATTAAAGAAAACTTTTCCAGGGGGTAGAAATGCACTTGAGCCCTTGTATGTTTGTGTTGGTCACTTACTGAACATGGGAAGTTGTGGCTTTGCTTTTTCCTTCAGTGGGGATAAAAATACACATATTGCAGTTTTGGCACTGCATTTCTCCATCAGTGGAGAAGGCAGATTTTCTGCAGCAGCCCCTTCTTTTTCTTCTTTATTTTCCCTGATTTCTCTCTCTTTGAAAGGAGCATTTGATACTGATTCAAGATGTCAGAATGACACCTCTTTTTCATAGACCAGAGGATGAGAGGGTGCCTTAGGCAGCTGCAGAGTGAATTTCTCCCCTTGTATTTGGCTCCAGCTTTGACATGACCCCCATGGAATTTGGCAGCCTCTGGAGCCAGAGTGAGCATCTTGGATTCATGGTCCATGAGGGTGTTTTGGAATCAGTGGGACGTGTGAATAAGAGGTGTTCTCACTGCTGGGTCACCTGCTGACTGAGCAAAGAGATCCTTGCTCCCTAGGACATCCTGTGACACGATGAGTGTGGGTACAGATGGTGGCGAGGGAAGGATCTGGTTTCATCTTCACAATTATGAAAAACACTTTATCTGGCTCCATCCTCACAGAAAACACTTCTATGAGGCCACAGACTTCAGGTTTATCATGAGAATAAGGCGGGGGGGAAAGCGTTTCCCTTCAGAATATGCCAAAAACCCCCCCCAAAAAACCAACCTAGAGTACCCACAAATCCCCAAACCTGAATCTGAGGGTCTTTTCTTTCTGGCCTCTCCCTACTTTATTGCTCCCGAAGCTCTGGCATTCTTGTCACAGCGGTGACACCAGACCTGCAGGAGATGGTGGCGAGGCCAACCCCTGTGCTTTGCCAGGCCCTTTCTGTCACAGGGGACATCTGCTCAAACCAGCTGTGGCAGTGGCTTGTGAGCGATGAGGAGCTGGACTCGGACTGTGATTCAGCTCATTAAAGGCACCCCGGGGGCTGCTATGGTTATTTGCCCCCTGCAGTGCTGGCATTTTTGAGGCCAGGTCAGAACTCATTGCTCCAGGCTCTGTGCTGAGGGCCCTCTCTATATCCTTTGTCAAAGGACAGGCATTTAGCCTGTCCCTCATCTTTATCCACCATGGCAAAGGCAGAGACCTGTGTCTGAGCAGGCTCCCATCCCTCCGCTCCTCTCCGCCGAACAAATGTGGTCAGCGTGAAACAAAGCCCAGAGCAGCAGCACGTTCCCCTGTGAGCAGACGGAAAGTTTCAAAGGCACAAAGGGTATTTAGGCACCGACTTCAAAGCCAATAAGTTGGATGCTGAAAAAAAAATCTCCCCCGTAGCCTTTATGTCATGCCACTTAATAAGTAATTAAAAGCTCAAAAATCATGAGTCTGCTGCTTTCATTACTTCCTAAAGCACACTCGATACATCATCACTCTGTGAAATGCTTCACATGTACCGCATCCTACTTTAAATATGCCAAACAGTGAAGTGCTTAGCATTACAAAGGCAAAGACATCAAGGAAGCTTTGATAAAATCTGCTGAGCAGACAAACATCTCTTTGGTTGGCACTAGCCAGGCTAGGTTTTTATTCCACAATGATTAAAAACATTTCAAGTGAAGGCAGCTCGGCTTCTATTTTAGACACAAGACCATTAGGTGACAAGGAGTGAAACCTTTCATTACTGGATGCTGGTTAAAGGGGATTAACCCATTCGGCATTCACAGGATATTGCCAGTGGAAGGCAAAGGTTTTCCTGAGGTGGTTCTTTTCTGGGAAAGGGAACCAAAAAAGGGATGGATGGCTTTGCTGTGCTGGTGGCAGAGAGGAGATGGCCGAGATGATGCTCTGCTTTCCAGTCCCAAAATGGTGTGAGGTATCTGGGGTAGATTTATAGGATGGGGCATAGGTCTTATGAGACAGGGAGGCTGACATCTGTGCTGTTGCAAAAAGCAAATAGGCAGGGCTTTATTTTTCCGTCTCAGGCTGTTTGTGGTAGAGCACGTCTGGCTGTGAGCTCTGGATAGTACTCAACATGGTGAAGTCCCAACAGTGACAGGGTGTGTTCCCGTGATATAAATAGACATTTAAGATGAGCTAAATTTACTCAGTGAATCATTTATTTGCTAAAAATGTGGTTTCAGGGTGGCCACGGTTATTTGCCAAATATGATGCATATTCTCAAATGTTTTTGAATTAAATGCAAAAAAAAAATAATTTGCAAATGTTGAAGCATTTCATTTCAGCATTCCCAGAAACATATACATACAGATAAATATGTATCTCAAACTCTCTTATTCTCATGAATTCTGAGGAACTATTCACAAAATGGAGGAGAAAACAATAACATTTCTCTTCCCAGATTCCTCAGGCGTTTTCAGCGTCTGATTGGGAAATCTCATGTCCTAGGAGAGTGCTCCCTACTGTGATAATGATGGGGTACTCTGACCCGGGTGCCTCTTGTTTTCTTCAGTTGGAATTACTTCACTTTGTAAGAATAATTAAATACCCACTGGACGAGAGCAAGGGTGAGGATAATTTTGTGGTTGGAGCACTCCCCTGGGATGTGGGAAGTCTCCCAACAGCTGCATCAATGAGTGGTGTTTATACAGAGTGGAACAGCTCCAGAAGAAAAGGAGATGAGGGAGACTGCAGATCGCCCTGCAGCCTGGCTGGGGGACGACCCGGGAGATAATGACAGCGTAGGGGATGAAGCTGGTCTGGCGCAGGGCAGGTGATTGTTGTGCAAAGTGGGATGCAGTTGTGTGAGCCCTTTCATGTAGGTCACAAAAATGTGGCAATTTGGTTCTTCCACCTCATCCCAGAATAAGCACTTAAAAAAAAAAAAAAGAAAAGCCAACCAAAAAAATAAAAAAAAACCCAAACAAAACCAAAAACTTCAGAGAGTCTTTTAAGAAGGGAGAAAATCCTTCCCACCTACTGGGAGGGACCTCGTTCAGTTTCCCCCTACTCCTGAGGGGGGTTGGACCCCGGAAGCAATGATAACTTTTTATTCCGTGGTTGTGATGAGCTCCATTATCAAACCCCAACTTCATCAGTTCTTCCCAGTGTTCTGAGGGAGCTGTGGGAATGCTCAGCATCATACACAGGTCGCTCTGCTGGGAAGCAAGGGCTGTATGTCTGTCACAGCAAATAGAAAAGAATAATTCAGGTCTCATTTTCTGGACTTACAGCAGAAAAACATAAAGAAATCACACGTGCATTATTATTCCTCGCAGTGTTGCCTGGGGTGGGTTAAAGAGTAGGTTAAAGCTGAGAGGGTCAGCAATTGCTTGCCTCCAAGAGACAGGGATGTGAGCAAACTATCAAGTAACATGGAACATGCATATTTTCTAGCACCTGAAAAGCTGAGGTTTCTGCAGAGAAAGCCACCACATACTTGTGGGATTAGGCATGTTAAGGAAAATGTACTCTGCCAGCCAGGCTGTGCATACAGACTGACAAGGGCTCATTCCTCTGCCTTGGCTGCTTGATTGTAGACTCCACTCCATCGGAGAGAAGGGAGGTTCCTCTTTGCTCCCGTTTGTCCTTGTGCAAGACTGATAAAGCCAGAGAGAAACCAATGTTATCACCTCACAGAATAAATAGCAAGCAAGCTAAAAAAATGATATGTGGAAACTTTTATGCCTATGGACTGTTGCTTATGAACAATTAACTTGAGCTGAGTGCAAACAGAGTGTTTGGGAGCGGGTGTGTATTCGTAGAAATATTTACCAGGCCATTGAAACCTGGTTGGAAATAAAGACCTGGTTGCCCTCTGTGCAAGAGCTGTCAGGTAGTAGAAAAAGTCCTGAATAAAAAAATTGTTTCAGTGCAGGAGGAAAGCTCACAACTATCCAGACATTTTCTGCCCTTCTGTCATCTGGGCAGTGGGATAAGGAGGCCTGGTGGTCCTTGGGGGGGTTATGCTTTTATCACTCTGCTCAATGATGTCCAACTTAACAACATCATTTAGTCTTTCTCTACTTAATGTGTGATTTTCAGAGCAAGCAGAGGGGCAGATATTAGAAGAGAGGACCCACCTGAACTACAGGAGGGTCTAGTTCAGGCTCACTTAGAGGGAACATTTGTATCCATGCAGAGCCACCCTTGTGCAGGATTTATTATTTCAGACAGGGCTCTGAACTGATTCTCTGAAGTGCTTTTATGTGAGCCAGTGTATGGAACAGGCCTTAAGTAACAGCCACATACATGTTTGGGCTGATGCTCCGCCTGACCCTGCACACTGCTGTCAGGGGAGCTGCTGTGCTGGGCACAGGAGATTTTGTGCACTTTTTCAGTGAGTGGAAAGAGAGGAACGATGAAACCCCTTTGTTCTGGCAAGTCAGCCCTGGAAAGAGCTCCAAAGCTGCAGGGAGCTCTGTTTCTCCTCCTGCAGGAAATGGATGTGTTTTTGAGTGTTCTCTGCGTAATTGTGACCAAATACCACAAGGACATTCTCTTCAGGATGCATTTCATCATCCCAAATGTGATGTAACACAACGCTTCCTAACCAAACCGTCCAGAGGCTTGCCTTTTATGAAGAGAAGTTATTCCAGAAGAGCTGCTTTACCCTAAATTCCTGCCTCATCCTAATCCAGATTAATTTTTGTGTACAGACAAGCCCTCAGGGCCTGACTCAGGGAGAGCTGCAGTAAATGAGAATCCTTCTGCTGAATGTTGGATTAACCCTAAGGTGCTTCTGGCTGCCTCTGCCTTAGCATTTTGGTTTAGAGGAGTAGTGCTGTTTTATAGCAGCTTCTGGCCAGGCCTCCCCCACTCCAGAGCGATCAAGTTTGCAAGCAGCTCTGATGCACACAATTTAATATTTTTTATGTTTATATTTTCTTTTCTTTCTTTTTGTTTTTCTTTTTTTTTTTCCCTCAGTGGAAATGGAACCAGAAGCCTTGTCACAAGCCCTCCTAGGAATGTAAAGTAATAAACGAGTAGCTGGTCCTTCAGCCAGCCTCAGACAGTGTGCAGGGTGGGAATTTTCAGTGTAGGTGGCTGAAATAAATCTGACCTGGAGTAACCACCGTGGACTGCGCATGAAGTAGATCTGGAGCCCACAGCAGCAGCCTGTCTGTTGTCCTTGTACTCTCCCATTGCTGCCTTGCTAATCTAGTTGTAGCAATTACCTGTTAATCTAGATATGGCCTGTATGATGCATATCACTGCTGTATCTGACTCCTCACAGCCCTACACACAAGACAAGATGACAACCTCTGCTTTGCAAATGGAGATGTGAGGCAGTCTGACAAGACAGGAAAGTTGTGATCTCCTGGGTGTTGGCCTGAGGATGGACTTTCTCCCCCAGCTGGCCCCAAATGCCCACAGAAAGGAGATGTGAGGTTGGTGCAAAGGGAGGATTCAGTGCTTGGCTCTGCTCTGTGCTGTGCCAGCAGGTACCAAAGTGTGGACGTCAGGATGCCCAAATGGCCAGATGAACATCCCCAAACTGGAAGCACATCCAGTGCCTCTCTGAAAACAAAACCTGGAGAAGGTAAATGCAGCTTTTCAGTGACTCCATGAGAATGACAGAGCGATGAAGAACCAGTCCTTGCTCTGATACAGACGTGTTTTAGGACCTCTGTTAGGTCACCCCATCTCTCTGTGCCTCTTTTGCCCCTGGTACCAAGGGCTGGGACATTAACCTGGGGTGATGCCTCTGCAAGTACCCTGGTGCCTGGTGCGTTCCTGGGGACTGGCCCTGGCAGCAGCTTCAGCAACACAGCCCCGAGCCCCAGAGTCCCAAACAGCTCCCCAGGACAGTTTGCCAATTAACACGGGCCAGGATCCACTCCAAAATTTTCATGTGTCTGCCATATTTCAGAGCCTAGAGACGTTTAATGGACACAGGACCTTTTGTGTTTGTGGTTGGAGAGCCCACAACTAAGTCTCATACACTTTTGACTTACTAGCACAGAAGTGGCATTATCCAGTAGTTCTTGGGCCCCAGGGTCTTTCCTGCTTTGTTACTAGCAGCCAAAATGGAATAATGTCTGGGCTTAACTGGGGACTACCTTGATTTAACAACAACAAAAAAATTTAAACTTGCCCTGGGTAATTCCCCTATCCCCACTATAAACAACATCTTGGCTTGGCCTGCCTCTGCAAGCCTCAGCCTTTTCTTCTTCCCGTCCTGAGGAGCAGTAAAAATAGGTAATCTTTAATGGAAGGTCAGCTATTTGGGTTAAAAGCCATGCTGGGATCTCGGGGGGAGGGCGCCTGTGGCTTCCCAGGGCAGCGGTGCCTCCGTGGTGGCAGCCCCAGGTCCCCGGAGGGGCCGGGGCAGCAGCAGCCCCTGATGATGCCATCCCCAGGCAGGAGGGGAGGAAAGCACAGCAGGGCACTCTGTGCACTCCCAGGCTGATGACTGCATTTATCATGCTCCCAAAACCCGGTACCCCGTGGGCTCCTATAGCTCGTTTCTCTGTGAAACTGGAAAGGGGACAAAGTCAATTATGTTGTTTTCCGACAGCAAGCCCCTGTGGGACAGTAACTCAGGTCCTGGCTGCCGTTCGGGGAACGGCCAGAGTCCCACTTCAGATTTCCTTAGCAGTGGCGACATGGTCACAGCAGTGCTTTATTCCACTGTATTAAACACCATAAGCACTTTTATTCTTGAAAAACATGCCCAAAATGGAATAAATCACTGTGTTGCCCCTGCTGTAGGCTGCTGAAACTGAAAAAAAATTCATCTCCACAAGTTCTTTAGGACACCTATCTGGTTTTTGTTGTGCATGGAATTACCTCCTCTAGGAGAGCACAGACAGAGGGAGGGAAAGTGTTCCAGTATTGGCTCCATACCGGGAGCGTGGAGGGCAGGGGAGGATCAGATAAGCCGAAATCTAAGACCATAAATACCTCCGTGTCACTGCAATGCCAACAGCAGCAAATCCCCCTGGAAAAGCAAAGTGGATGTGTCACTAAAAGCAAGTGGGACAAAACTGCCCTGATTTGGGCATTCAAGCTTTGAGAAATGAATGGTGCTCAGGAGTCCCCCAAACATGCCTGTTAATTACCAAAGATATTTAATTTTAATCTAAGGCTGGCTCCCTCCATCACAATACTTAGTATGGGACTGACATGGCACAATTGGCCAAAACCCAAAACCATTTGAGCAAAGCCTTGCCTGCCCTGTGGGGGTGTACCTGGCTCACCCCTCATGCCATGAGGCTGCTGTGTTCAAACTGGTAAAAATCTGAGCCTCTCTGTTGGAGTCACAGAAGCCTCAGGGTTCGTGAGCTCAGAGCCAAAGCCAGGGAGAGAAGGGATTAGGTTAGTGTGGGTGAGCTCCTGGATCAGTGTGGGACAAAGATGGCCCTGCCACCACCTCTGTGGTTTCCCCCGTGGGTGGCCAAGGGGACACTGATCATGTCGCTATGCTAGATAAACCAGTCACATTATGGGTGCAGGCCTGTCCCATCTCTCATCACAGAGCAACACATAAACCTCTCTTCTCTCCATTTTCTCTCCACACTTCTCTGGTTGGCTGCCAGCTCCATCTTGGCAAGGGGGGGCAAAAGCCCAGTAGAAAGACCCACCCATTCCTCAGCTTTGGTCCTGCAACCCATCCTTCTTTCAGGGTGATATCTTAGGTGATGGAAAGGATGGAGGACAAGAGTTTCGTCATCCAGGGCACATCAGAGATGCTACTGAGAGCACAGAGAGGAGAGGGAAAGACAAACCAAACCTCTAGTGAGCACCTCCTGCAGCAAAATAAACAATGGCATCTCAGCCAAGAACATCCGTACTCAAATAGATATTGTATCTCCAACACATGCATTTCACGTTTGGTTTGATGGTGTTTTCCTCCCTGAAAACTGCTGTCCCTTTTCCAAGAGCAGGGAGCAAATGACTGCTGGTCTTACTGTGGCAGAAGGGGGTGCAACATTTAAATACACCTCTCCCATTTTGACTTGGTGTTCTGGAGAGCACAGAAAAGCATAACATCTGTCTCTGTGTGTGTGGTGGCAGGGGAACATGGATGGACATACTGGTACCTGTCAGAGAGTCGGAATGGTTTGGGTTGGAAGGGATCATAAGGATCATGTAGTTCTAACTCCTTCCACATGACCAGCTAGCTCAAGAGGCCCATCCAGCCTGGCCTTGAGCACTTCTAGCAAAGGGACATCCACAGTCTCTCTGAACAACCTGTTCCAGTGCCTCACCACCCCTCTTGGAGATGTACTGAAGGCAGTTTTTCCCCCACTGACCCAGCAAAAGGTCTGGATCATTCTTAGCCAGGACATCATGGGCAGCTTTGTCCTTGGTAGAGAAGTTCCTGATGATGTGTCCCCTTTCTCCTTCCTAACTTCCCATCCTTGTGGAATATGAGAACTTTGCCCATTTAGATAAAATTTCTAGGCATCCCCAAATCCCTCACAAGTAGCCACGGGGTGTGGTCACCCTGCAGCCCACGGGCACATATTTGGGCACATCAAACCCCAGCTCCTATTTTTATGCCACGGCCATGCCAGGAGCACATGAACCCAACAGGCTCCTTGGCTTTGTCAAACTATGACTGACACCCCACCTGTCTCAGTGCTGCCCCAAATAAAGGCACTGCAACACACAAAGAAGCCACAAAAGCCAAATAAATGCCTTGAGCTGCACAAAAGACCTGGGAAAAGCCATTCCTTTCTGATGGTATCTGGAAGGCATGCAAAAAGCATGGCCACGAGCAGGTCTCCTGAAAAGAAAGAGAGGGACGGGGAAAAGGCATGGCTTTTCCTTCCTTATAGTTCTTGAAAGCAGAGCAATAATCAGTGGAGATAAGCCCTGCCATGTGTGTACTCTTCTAGAAAAAGAAGGAGAAAATAAGGCTGAGATTTCTCTTGAGTGTTCCTGCCTGGCAGTGGGGGCAGTCAGACACTTAGCCAGTTTCCATGGCTCACACTCATTAATCCGGCCTGTGAGTCATCAACTCACAGGCCCCAGCAACTCAGACCCTGCCTTTTCCATGTACACATGGGCTCTCTGCCCTGGTTTTCCCTTCTCCAAACCTTGAGCCAGCAAGAAGCCCGTGAAATTACCTCCACACCAATTACTTGTCACTCCAACTCATTTGTCTTCCAGGTGACTCCACAGAAAACATCAGAGAGGCAGTTTGGTAAATTCAGAGATTGATCTGAAACATGGTTTGGTTTAATTTGTGATGTGTTGCCTGTCCTGTACACGAGGTGTTGCGTGCTGCAAGTCCCATGAATCAAAATACTCAATTCTGAATGATCACTTGGGAACCTTCTATTTTTTTCTATGGTATCAGTCATCCTTAGGACCCAGGTAACTGCCCTGGTCATGAGAGCAGGAATTTCAAGCTAACCCCCCCAGAACACAATCTTTTTCCCAAATCAGGCAAATGGGCCAAGCAAAACAGCTTTCAGGGAGGACAGAGCAAGTTCTTCCAGGCACTTCAGTCCCTGACTAGTTAAGCAGGTTATAATGGGTTTTAATTGTTACTCCCACAAGCAGCAACTTTATTTACTGTGGTTGATCATCCCTCACAAAAGGTCTGAATCGTCCCCTTGTGTTCAAAAAGCAGACAGCTCTCACCTTCATCTGTGATAAAGTCATCCATAAAGTCATCCAGGAGAAACACAGCTCCATGGTCAGGCAGGACCAGCACAGCCGTCAGATGAGAACTGCTGTGCCCAGGCGAGCCTAAAAACAAGTTTACAGCCATTGCACACTCCAGGGAGTCTTCTCAGAGAGACATGGCATAAGAAATTGGGCCCGGAAGTGAAATAATATAACAAGTCCATCAATGGAATGAGAGTTGTCTGCTCTGACCTGGCACTGCCCATGAGCAGGGATCAAGGCCCTCACAAAGGTCATGAGCACTGTTGGGAAACTGAGGCACCTGATCTGGCTGTCCCTGGACAGGGAATTGCAGTGGTGCTGGAATCTGCAGTGGTGCTGAGGAACTGCAGGACAGGGAATTGTGCAGTTTCTGCCTGCAGACAGTAGGAAATGTGCTTTTCTGGGTCACACACAGCTCCTTCCCAAAATCTCACATTTGGCAAAGCCATCCCTGCAGCAGATGCTTTACCACAGAAGTGCCCTCTCACCTGGTTGAGTTCTCTGAGCAAGTCCCTGGTTTTCCTGCTCTACTTTATAGCTCCTCTGAAGCTGAGCATTCCAGATTTGTTCAATATGTGGGATATAGCACATCAGGTTTCTCATATCACAAATCTTAGGCTCTTTTATCTATGCTTAGGGTAATAGATTCAGGGTTAGAGTTGCAAGGTCTCCAAGACCAAGATGTGAAATGCACTGATAATTCAGACACTGGAGCAAGGCATTCTCCTATGACTTAGCCAAAGACCATATGAGGAACAGCAGTGTGAGAAGCAGAGACACAGGTTCCAGGGAATGACAGTACTTGCCAGGATCATTTTTCTCCATTCCTGTTCCCTGGATGTATTCTGTGTCCCATTTTCACTCCATATTAATGCAGCAGTGATGCTCCCTGCCTTGGATGTCTACTGCATTTCAGTCCCTTCAAGTTCTGATGGCCTAAAACCCCATAGAAACCTCCAAGGTTTTAACTACCCCATGTCCTACTCATCAGCCAGTAACCATTTTACTTTGAGCTTACCGAGCCTACAGCCTCAGGCACATTCTCATCTTCTGATAGGGCTTGCACAACCTTTCTGGTGTCTTATCAGCACCAGGAGCAGGAACAAGGTGCTTTGCTCAGACCTGACCTCTTCCCTTCCACTCTGCAGCCAAGGGGGACAGGCATCCTGGGTCCCCATCTGCCACCAGAGCAGGACCAAAGCTTTGCAGCTCAACCACTAAATGGCATTGGAAGAATAAAAACTTTTCTCCACCACGCAGAGCTGTTTGGGCCAGGAAGCAAGAGGGTCCCTTAGCAAACGTAGGTAAATCAGAGCACGCACACAAAGTGGATGAATGTTTAAATGGGATCGTAATGCTGCCTCCAGGCATACACCAGCCTCACCAGAACGGGGAGAACCAGCTTCCTGCGCTGGCAGGTTTGCACCACATAGGGGTTTTGTGCATCTTCAGCCAAAGCATCTCAGTCCTGGATCACCTCCTGCTGAGCCCAGGGCATGCATCCTCCCCGAGCACTGCTGCCAGCCCTCCTGGGACACCCCATATGCCAGCACAGCCCTGGCACCATGCTATTAGCCCAAGGTGTGCTGTCTTGACTCAACATTTCACGCTGCAAATGTTTTAATATTCACACAGTGCTCCCCCCTCTTCCTGCCCGCTTCTTCCCCCACGCGGAGATGAGTTTCCACTTGTCGCACCACATTCTTGGAAGAACAGGCAGAATGGAATTAAAGGTTTCAAACTAGCTCAGGGGAGGTGAAAAATGTTGCCTAAAGACAGAAGGAAAAGATTGTCAGCTGAGATGTAGAGATGCCCTGGGCAGGTAAGGGATGACTGCATCCGATTCCGATGGTGCATCTGATTCTGGCGCTGCCTGGGATTTCTCCCCACAAAACTTGTTTTTGTCCCTTCTCCAGTCTGTCTGCAGAACTATTCAGGTAGAAAAATGCCCTCTCTATTTTCAGAGTCTCCAGAGTCTCTTCTAATAGCCCCTGCCACTGACTATGGAGTGAGGCAATGCACACTTGAAATGGCTCCCGATTCCTCAAGCCAGACAGATTGTTTGTGATTCCCTTATGGGCTTCTCTTGTATGACTCAGCCCTATATGAATGGCTAGAAATGAACATCAGGCTAAAACTAACAAAGTGGGTGCCAAGTAATTTTTTTCCCGGGGATACCATTTTTCTCAGAGTCTCACAGATGTAATTAGAAGGTGTCAGCTTTTTGAAGGAACACCCTTGACAGTAATATGCTATAATTCAAACTGAGCAATACATTCAGTTTTCTCCCTGGACCACAATGCAGTGCTATATTCACTAAAGATTATCCTCAGGAAAGAATGCCCTGAGTTAACTAAAATAGGACAAAATCTTCTTATGGTCATTGACAGCTCTAATCAAATTTATTAGACAAATTCAGAAAAGGTGGCTATATAAAAATGCAATACTTGGATTCAGAAGGCCCTGTTCAGCCCCAAGATCAAGGCCTTATTGGTATTTAGCAATGCCTTCCCTGTCTAAAAAGTAAGAGACTTTTTCATTCCATGCTGCAGCTACTTAGGTGACAGTGGCTTTGGCACAGGATTGTCCATTATTCTGTTGAGCAGGAGAACTGATCGTCTTTTACTTTCTTGACTGGGACACAAGTGGAAGGGGGATCTTTTCCCACAAGGCACCCAATGAGCAATGCCTGCAAAAAACCTCTGATCGAGCGAGACAGAGAGAATCAAATTCAGTATCTTTTAGGTCTGCCCTTCACTTACCTTGATGCAGACTGGTGCAACTAAATCTGAGCTTGAAGGGTTCCTTGGGACAGTGGAGCTGAAGCACCTAAGCTAAAAGTTGCAGCGGAGCTGAACTTCAAATAACCAGAAGAAATAATGAAATAAATATTGATAACCAGGCAATGTGCAGATAAAGGTGGGCTTGCCCTTTGCTCTTTTCAACAGCTCAATAAGAATGCCAAGGCTAAGATTCATGTGCCTTTCGGGGGACCAAATCTGCTTTTTTTCTCTAGATTCACCCCTCACTGGCGGTGATGATTTGCCTCACCATATTTCATGGAAAGATGGATCCTTGGGCTTCTCACTTGAAGATAAAGCTCCAGTAAAGGCTGTGTTGCTTGACGCTGGATTATCAGTTTAGCCACTTTGTGGCATCAGGGCCAAACTCCCCAGCAAGAACCTGGACAACCAGCCAAAGCCAAGCTACCTCCCCCCTCACAGCTGGCCAGATGTATTGTTTTAATTTAAAATGAGAATTCTATCGAACAGCAGTGACTGGGGGAGACCAGATCTAAGCAGAGGATTTGCTCCAGCCCCAGCTTTCTCACTCAGTTCCTGTGTTTTCAGGCAGCTGCTTTCACCGGGACAGAGCAGAGCACATCACAGCTCCAGGCATCGAGGTCGAGCTCGGGGTCCGAGGAATGCATTTCTGCCTGCCGAGCACAAGTTGCTAGGAAACCAAACAAGCAACAAGTTTATCTTCAAAGCCTGGGACCTTGGAAACTGGAATTATCTGAGAGGAATACCCTTCAATGGGAACCGTCGCATCTCATCATTCCTGGCAGAAAACATTCCAGGTTGTGACGGGGCGCTGACATGCGCCCGGGGACTCTGCAGTCACCAGATTTCCCATAGCACCACGGTGGAAAAAATGCTGAGCATAATTACTTTTCAGGAAAACAACAACAACAAAATAATAATTGAGCGAAAAAGGCTTGTTATCATCTCAGAGAGGTTTTACCGGCAGTGAAACAAGGAAAGGTGTGTGGCCACACCAGTTACCTGTCAGGTCAGTAGCATCAGGCAATGTTCCACCAGGGAACTGAAGTCAGATCACTCCCTCTGAGCCTGTACATGGCTCTCAGCTCAGTTTTCAATTCAAAAAGCGGTTGGAAAGATCACTAACCTTCTAAGCCACCAAAGGTTTGATTAAAATAACACTGTTACCATCAAAAGCAAGTAGCATTGATAGTGACAGCCCATCTTGTAGCTCTCAGCCTTTGCCACATCAGTGGTGGTTTCAATCAACCTCAGCACTCTGGCGTGACCTGTCCCCATCTCTTGGTGGCTCCAGTACCAGGAGAATCTGTAAGCAGAGGTACCTCAGGTCCCAGAGCCAAGGTCATTTTGGGGCTCAGTCGCCAAGGACATCCAAACACATCTCAGTTTTATTACTGGTGCTCAGGCTGGTGCTTCTGGGGTTTTCCTCTGTCATCCCAACAACACTGGCCTCAGGCTTGGGGTGTTTGGAAAGATTGTCCCATGAAAATGAGGTCCGGCTTTAGCCAGACACCTATATTATGGGTTTGTACCAATGTCATCACATCAATGACAGAAAACTCAATGTACAGTCCATCAGAATTTGGAGTTAACCAAAGATGAAGGCATGCAGCTAATTGCAATACTGAGAAAAATTAAAATTAATTTCTTTGGAGAGCATCCCAATGTCCTAAAAGGAAACTGTGGCTCCAGGCCTAAAAAACCTTCAGAAAAAATGGAGAGGTGACAAAGTCTAGTAGAGAGAGCACAGACCTCTATTACAATTACTGGAATTAAGGAACAGACACACACATCATATGAACTACTCAGAAACCTAATTCCTGGGTGATTTCCTCAGATCTATGTGCCAAAGTGTCTTTCAAGATCCAAGGCCCAGTCTTTAAAAATCAGCCATGCTATAATGCACAGGCAGATGTTTGTGAGTGTTGCTGCCGTACACTGGAAAGAGACAGCCCTGAAAATATGTGTCATACGCAGCGTTCTGGCAGCCACCAGTGACAATTCTTCTGCTGCAGTGTCAGATGGCTTTTAGGATGGGTGGCTCCCAGTTCTGTTTCTGCAGGCGACGTCAAGCTGCGAGCAGTCATGTTGTGCAATGTAACGATGGACCAGATGTTCCTGGATAGCCATGGATTGGTACAAAATCCTGAAGAAAAGGAAGGAGATAGGAATGTCTGTGAATTGAATGGCTCTTCTTATGCTTTTTCGTAAAAAGTTATGTTTTCCAGGTATAGCTGATCATCCTTGTCTCTTTGGGGGTTTTGATAAAGTCCTGGATGAGCAGGTCTGCACCAATTGTATCATTTGAAGTTCTTTGAAAATGCAGAGGTAACAATTAACCGGTGCAGAAGTGCAACTGTACTGTTATATCTTAAAAATTAGCAGTCGTGTAGGTCGCTTGGGTATCTCCCAGACAGGCAACCCCACTTCACCTTCCTCCTTGCAAACCACCCAGCAAGTAGAAGCACTTGCAAATGTGCAATTAAGAGATAACGCCGGCGAGATAGAGCATAATTGCTGGGTAATGGTCTCTTGCCTCGCTACAACCACCACGCCAAAGCAGCGACATTTATTTCCCAAGCGGAAGATGCAGCTTTGCCCCTGTGATAACACAATCCGGCAGCTCCCTCCACGGCAGGCTGGGTCAGTGCCTGACGTGCCCCAGAGTGTCTCCTTTTGGCTGTGGGCTGCTGGAGCAGTTGTTCATCGCTGAGCAGTTTGCATTCCTCTTGGCTTAGAGCACACGGATGTGCCGAAGCTGCTGAAACACGATTCAGCCCCTGGCTCTGTCACCAGCCTCCTTTTTTCCCTCTGTGCACGGCCTCGCCGGGGAACAGCCGGGAATGGCCGTGGCACGGGCAGATCTGAGGCTGGAGAGGGAAAGCTGCACTTTTTACTCTTCCAATAGGTCAAGAAGCTTTTTTATCCATCTGACTTTGGTCACTTCTGCTCTGCGTGGGACAGGGAGGACAATGTCCATACGCTAGGGACACAGAGAATCACCATTCTTGCTGTGACCCCTTTGGGCAGCGTCAGAAGAAAAAGAAAGAATGGATTGGCCAGTGGGAGAAAACCATCTGTTTGCTCCTAAGTCTGAATGGATGCTCCCTGGGCGAGCAGCTGCGCCAGCGCAAGAGAATTGCCTTCCTCCCTTCCCTGGTGTTACCAGTCCCTCCCCAAGGTCACAGAGGAGATGGTCTGCTGAGCCCTCACGTGCTTTGTGCGAGACCTCACAGCTGTGGCAAAGGCTCTGGCTCTGTCTGAAGCTGCTGAGGAGGTCACAGGACGCCATCAGCAGCTGGAGGGGTGGGGTGGAGAATTCCAGGTGGCAGGTGATGGAACTGGGGGAATCATAGCCAGACCCAGGAAATACCTGTCCCCGAGGATTGGAGGGAACATACCTTCCTGGGGTGGATTAGCAGCTGGGAAGAAGGTTCTTGTTGTTCAGGTAGACACTTGGCCAAAATCCAAGGGTGTCATTAGGCGACTTTCACAAGAACAAGACACGCAGCAAAAATTCCCCAGTGGTTTCCTGTGCTATTATCCCCTGCCGGAATGGGATAGATCTTATCTTTCTAAGGAAACTGTCAAAAATTTTCTTCCTGAGAACATCTCCCAAATTCCCCCCCTCCAATTCCCCCCCATTGCCTAATTGCTGTACAAAGCTAAAAATAAATGCACTGCTTTCCACTGAACTGCTTGCTCACCTGAGACAGGAGCAGGGGCTCTCTGGGAAGCTCCTCCACATTGACACAAAGCAGAATGTGTAGACAAGACCTGTTGGTCTTGCAACCCTTCCCTGGCTGTTTCTATATCCACAGCAGGACTTTTTCTTGCTTGCTTCACTCTGTTCTCCTTTGTACAATGTGCCAGGGCTCCCTTCGCTACCCTGCTGCGGCTGCTTCAGTGCTTCTCCCTCAAGAGGATCAGAGAGCCAACTGCTCATCCTCACCTCTGCCTGCAAGCAAGGATTGGGATCCATGTGCTTCACCCAGACCTGCTGGGATTTCCTCCCTGGGGCTCCCACAATGCTTTTGCTGTCATCTACAAAACACCTGGATCCTCCAGGTGACCAGGGGGCAAAGCCGGGCCAGAATTAATGTGGTGCTCCTGTTGCTTTGAAGAATTAGGGCTAAAGTAGGTGATAAAACCACCAAATGCTGTTGAAAGTGCTCATCCCAGCTCTAGTTCCTCTTGCCAGAGAAAGGACCTGCAGCCTTGCAGCAGGTACAGCCTCGGGAAGGATGCTGTCAGGAGCGCTGCAGGTCAGAAGGTGGAAAGAAGAGCGGTGAACATGTGGAAGGATGTTCTCCGTGCCAAAACGCCTCACCCTGAGGTCCATGAGCTTCATTGCTCCCATTTGCAGTGGCCTCTCAGCACTGGTCCAGTCAGAACGACACCGGAGGAGTTTGGCTTTCAACACAACACTTTACATGGACCTGACCTTCCAAACTGCCCCGTGCTCTTCCTCCAAATCCCTGCAGATTGACAGACGTGGACTTGGTGGGATTTTAGTGTTCAAAAGGCCAAAGGAACTGCAAAGAGAGTCCAAGGTGTGCAGACGCAAAGCAGGCTGTGGACTTCTAGCTCCTCAGCCCCTAGGAGATGCTGTTTTTAAAACTATCCTGTTCAGTCAGTGGAACAGTACTGGAGGGACACAGGTAGAGGAAAAAAAAAATCCCTTTTTCTCTTGCAGGTTAAAGAAACTGTTGTCTGAGCAGTTCAGGGCTAAGTTCGAAAATTTATTTTAAGGAGAGTGTAAAAGGGAGCCAGATCTCTTGCTTCTTGCTCAGATCTATATTTTCACAGGATCACCGGGTACTCAAGACCTACCAGGAGATGCCCAGTCAAACAACATTTTTGATTGTCTAAATGAACCATCATTTGCTGAGGCTGAATAAAAAAAAATGGGTTATTTGGGCTCTGGAGTTTGATTATCAAATGGTGGGGATTTCTAGAAGAATTTCCTGCAGTTCCGGTGTTGTACCTGCCAGCCCTGTGCACATATTTGAGATGCCCTCAGGCATCTCAGACAGGACCAGATGTCTGCCTTTAAGCATCAGAATTACACCCCGGATCTCCCACAGAAGCTCAGACTTGTAGCTTGTAGGTAGGTAGCCACATGCATTTGGATATTTTTGTTCCTGTTCTACTACACAGGAAATAACTTGTTCTCATTTTATAGGCTGTGTCGAAATGTGGGGCAAAGGAAGGAAAAGGAAATCCCTGGCAGCTGAAGGCCTTCCTGAACTCAGACAAGTCATGGACAGCTATCTGGATTTTTCCTGAATGAGAAACAAGTTCCAGTGAAGTTAGCAGGAGCTTTTTGTGAGGGTTAAAAGGAAGGATTTCAGCTTCCCAAGAAAACCCACTCACTAAAACTCCCTAGAAATTCAAATACCAGATTGATAAGGTCAGGAAAAAGCAATCTTGGCTGCTTATGCAAAGGCTAATCACTGATCTTTTGTGCTGGTTGTGTGTAGTAGCTGCATCTCGATAAAAAATAATCCTGTCATCGGCTTCTGCTGCGAGAGGGTGAAGGGAGGAGTTAGCAAGAAATCTGGTGCCCTTCTCCCAGCAAGGGATTCTGGCGCGTCTTACCAGCATCGTCGATTTTCATTGACTTCAACATACTTCAGATCAAGGGGAAAATCCGGAGGAAGGAGAGTGCATCAGGCTGAAAGATGATGAGAGTCCCAGGAATTGTGACACTGAAAAGTGTGACCTCGTTTTCACTGGGAAAATAATAGGGGAAAAAAAAAAGATGTCACGAGGAACTCTGCAGTCTTATGCTGCTCAAGTTTTTAAAATAAAAGACAGAATTTCCCTGTTTGGATGTGCTGCCTGTTGTTATTTTCTAGAACACGGGGTTAAGGTGCATGTTTTCCTTCTAGCTCAGCCCTGACCAGCCCTTTAAGTCCAGGGGTTTTCTGGGAAATGCAGAGTCTGACTCAGACAGTGAAGTGTCAGGTCCAAAGCCCTTTGACACAACTTCCACTGACTCCAGAAAAGTTTGTACATCCTGACTGCGACTCACATCAACAAGTGTGGCTAGGCAAGTGAAAATAAGCTGCTTCAATCTGAACTAGTCCCCCTTGGGTTCCCTTCACAGCCTGTGGAGAGGAGTCAGATGCTGCTGGAGGGCAGTTCCTCTGACCCATTTCAGTACAAGATGAGTCACTCCCTGAAAGGACCTGTTTTTCCCTGTGGACCATACAGGGAGTCCAGGATGGCCAGCTCAGGCTTGTGCCTGACTTCGAGACATTCCTCCTCCACCTGTCTGTTTCTGTGGGGCTGTGCTTCGCTGCTTCTCACTGCGTGGATCACGTCATTGCAAGAGCAGATCCATCCCCGCTGCCACCAGACATCACATACCAGGGTTTGACTGATAACTATTCTGATCACAGTGCGAGCGGCTGCCAGGGTCAGGCTGGTCTTCCAATATAGCTAAAAACTGTCACATTTTGTGTGAACAGAGTTAAAAATGGGATCTCAAAAGCGTTTCTGTTCCAGAGGAAATCAGGGGAGATGTGGCATCGCGAGGTGATCCCTCCATGTTGGAAGGACTTGCGGCTAAAACTTGTTTTTAGGAAGCTAAAAACAAGTAACAGGCAAACTCATTATCTGCATGTACACAGCAAATGGTGTGAAAAGAGCCTGTCCTCCTCAGCTCTCCTGTGTGCTGGTTGATATCTGCTGTGGCTCCAGCCAATCTCATTTATTCTAGCGCAAGTGAAAGCTGTATCTGGTCAGGGAGGGGTAAAGAGAAGGTATGAGAGGGTCAGGGGACTCCACAGCAGGGATATGAAGGCCACTTCCTTTAGTACTCTTGTGTCTAGTGTTAATTCTAGGAAATAAAAACCATTTGACACATCTGCTCTTAGTTATTTGCACAGGCCCAAATTTGCCAAATCAGTTGTTGAAAGCAAGACACTGAGGCTGTCAACATGCATCTCCTTCTGGATTCAGTTGTGATGATGGAGATGTTCCCAGCCTGCTCTTTCTGCCCCCCATCACCTTCCATGCAGAACCTCTCACTTCAAATCTGCTGCTGGTTTGCTCTGGAGTCCAGACCCTAGTCTGTTCAGCTCAGAAGAGCTCCCTGAGCTGAGATCAGCATGCTAGCCCTGTGGAAAAGGGCCTTTCCCATGGCTCTGGCAGCTGGGGACGAGCTGGGTGATGCACAGTGTTCCCTAAGGCACTGTCCTTTCAGCTGGTCTCCAGCTTTCCCCCCAACGTGCGGCACTGCGCATCAGTCAGTGTGCACGGCCAGGGGCTTCCCTCGTGCTGGAGCTGCTGGGCCCTGGATTAGCTGCTCTCCCTAAAGAGAAACTCCTTCTCCAGTGCTGGTGATGCAGTGGGTCCTGGGATGGGTTTATTTTGATGTCAAGCAGTCATCAGAGCTGCCACAGCCCAGCCATTCTAGCTCTGGATATGCAGGGAGTGATGCCACAGTGATGCAGGAGAACAAACGACTCCTGTCATCTCCAGCCTTTACAAAGGGGAAGGTTCCCCAACATGCTCCCATCTTAGAGACCCCTGTGGGGTGCTGTTGGGGATACAGCAGGGCAAAACAGATCTTTCTTGGTTGTGCATGAGGTGTACGAAAGAATGAGGCAGCTCAGCTGCAGATAAAGCTCCAACTCACACGTGGGACATACAACTTAATCACTTCAACTGGCCACTGGCACAGACACAGCACCTGGGTGAAAAAGCTTCCTTCCCATCACCCAAAGGTCCATCTCAGCCTCTTTCTGTCACTGCTGCATTCACCTGTCATTTGCTTCCTCTTTTCACCACTGTAAATAACCACAAGGGGTAAAAGGATGGACAGCCCAGCCCTGAGACAGCCACCAGCCACTGGGGTTAGCAGGAGCCCACAGCTGTGAGGGGAGCTCAAGATAAAGCAGTTTCTGTCAGCTCCCAGCTCCTAAGGTCAGGTAGCAGCTGGAGATGCAGTCAGAGCCCTTAGTTCACTCATGGCAGGGCTGAATGATGCACACCTGAGCTTAAGCCAGACAGATTTTTGGATGTCTCTCAAAAAGCCCAAAGTCCCTTTGCAGTTGGTCTATGCAGAACAGCCTTTACCAGTTTTAAGACAAGCCTCAACTTGCCTCCCTGGATCACTCCACACCTCTAAAATGTAAGTCTTTCCAATTGCTAATTAGCACAATCCTTGGCAACTCCACTAAGCAGAAGCCACCAGCCCTCCCACACACTTGTATTTCTGTGACATTGGCATAAGGAGCAACTTATTTGACACCCATAAATTTACCTCATGGCAAAACCATATCAGAGCATGGAGAAAGCAATTGCCTGAATCTTCAGGTACATTTTCCCCCAGGAAAATAAAAGAGAGGAGAAATAAATAAATAAACAATGCTAAAACACCAGCCACCTAGCTGTTAGGAAATAAAAAGTATGGTGATGGGGATAGGGTTGCTCTTTGATGAGGGACTAATTGGTTTGTCTAAGCTCCAGCATCACTGGAGGAAATCCGTGTAGTACTTTGCTTCCCTTCCAATTCCCATTCCGTGCACCACGTTTGACTGCAAATTGCAGCCATTTCCACTAACTTGTCGCCTCTTCCTCCGAGTGTGTTAGCAAAAGAGGGAAATCAGATGCTCTGCACTTTCTCTCAGCAGCTCTTAGCACGTGTTTTGGCTTTAATGGGGAACGAAACGCTTTCTAAGTAGCATCTGATGTTGTTTCTTATCTGCTCCCTGCTCAGGTTATGGCCCAGAGGGTTTGGAGTTTGGGTACAGGGTCCCATTGGATGCTGACATGAAGGCGACTTGCTTGTGGCAGGGATTGAAACGTGGCTTAAACACTGCTGGAGGGAGCAAAAGTTAAGCTGGTGCTGCTTTTCCCACACCTTAATGATGCTGCGAATTAATTGCAACAGGGCAGCACGGGAAGGCTAGCATGGAAAAGGGTTTTGGGGGCAAAAATGCTAAAAGTGGAGAAGGCAAAGGGTTGTGTCGATGTAAAACAGGGAAATAGCCTTCCATGTCATGCTGCTCCCCAGAGCAAATGGGACAGGATGAGATGAAGGAGGTGGAAGGGGAGGCATCTCATGAATCCAGGCTCCCAGAGGGGCCACGCTGCCAGGATTGGAAACCACCTGCAGTTCCTCAGCCGGGGATTCCCACGGGAAGGGGCTGTGCCCACCCAGCAGGGTGACAAGCCTTGCCTCCTCTTGGCCAGCTGCAGGGAGGGGAAGGGAGCAGACCGGGGAGGCAGAGGAGCAAATTAAGATCATGACAGACGAGCTTTGGCAGCAAGAGCTGTGGCAGCTTCCATCTCTGTTGTTAGGAAAGCTGCCCCCACAGCTCAGCCGCTCGGGGTTGGACCCAACCCACGGCCAGTTTGGGCACCAGTGCCAGGACCAGGTGCCCCCAGGGCTGGTGGGGCAGAGGGGCAAGGCAAAGCATCTGCAGGCAGAATGGGCAGAGCTGATGGGCCAAAACCTTTTATTCTAGTCTGACAGCTCTCAGCACTGCTGCTGTGGTAACTTCTCCCTGGTCGCCTTCGCGCCAAGGTGAACCAAGGGTTGGAGTCAACAGCGCTTTTGGGTATTTTGGACCCCTCCTGCAGGGAAACTGGTGTTTAGGTGAGTTTACTCCCTATTTATGTCTAATTTACATTATTTGTGCAGTTCCAAGTGGCTGTGGGGAAATGCCAGGACCAGTAAAATTACTCTTTCTGAAGTAAAGGGGGCAAATTTGGTTCACCCACATGCAACTCTCTGCCCAAAGTGAGCGTAAATAGGGATCTCTGTGTGCTGACAGCAGTCCACATGCCTGTCAAGTGCATGTTGGTCCTGTGTTTCTCTCCTGCATCATTTGTTTCTAACTTTGCAACCCCGGCACCATCCACTTGTTTCCAATGGACTGCAACAATTCTGCCTTCTGTTTGTCTGGGTGGAAGAATCAGCCCTGTCGGAGCATTGGTGCTCCTGTCCTTGCTCTGATTAAACAGCAATAATAACAACCAAATTAATTTGTTAAACAGATTTCACACACACTAATGCATCAGGGACAGAGTGTTTATATATCCCTGCGACTTCTAGGTGCTTTCAGTCTCCAGCTGCTGTCCCTGCCTCAGCGCGGGCAGAGCAGCAAAGTCCAAGCTCGCATTCCTGTTTATTTACAAAGTGATCTCGCAGCCAAACCACCACCCCCCATTCCATTTTTACAGGCTTTTTCCTTATTAAGGTATAAGTAGCTTATTCTCGCCTGTCCTATGCAAAGTCCAGATGGTAGCTAGAAAGGGCAGCCCCATCAGACACCCGCCAGCTGTCGCCTGTAACCTCCATGCCAGCCATCCCCAAAACAGCCTTTTATTGCTTGCAACTCTTTAGTTTACACTAACACAATGTTGGATTTTCCCCCCCCCTCCCCCAGGAAGAACAATGAAGTCTTCATCTGAGTTTCAGGATTGCCACTGGTTTAAAGATGTTGGGCAGCCGGTGACTGGGGCTATAAGTAATTAGGGGATTACAACTATTGCTTTTTCTTTTCTTGATTTGCATGGGGTAGCAAATTTTGCTACCTCGTTTTCTCAGCTCTCAGTAGTGAGTTATTCCTGTTAATCATTCAAGAAAGTGGGAAAGAGAACTTCTTTGCAAAAAAGAATCTGTGACTGCGAGAGCACAAGGACTATCGAGGGGATTCATGGACTGATGCAGATTTTTTCACATTTTTACATGTACCTACTTGGGCTTGTCTTGCTCTAATTTTTCTCCCTCTATCTCGTTTTCTGTAATCACTCCAAAGAGAATGGTCATGGGTTCTGCTATCAGGCTAATAAAGTGCAGCGGAGTCAACAGACCTGTCTCTGTTGACTTTAAGCTTTGGGAAGTGCAACAGAGAGTAAAAACAAGTCCCTTATGACAATAACAAAGTTGCTGGGGTTAATGGGTGCTTTTGATGCCCGAGATCTTTTAGGATTCATGTAATTCAGAGGAACAAAACACTTCTTAAACTCCCAGCCGTGCGCTCTTTGATTCACTGTGATCCCCATAAATTTAAGGCAAAGCCAGATGAGCTTTTTAAACCAGAATGAATGTGGCCCATCTGAATCCTCACTGCAGCCACGGCTGCCTTGCGGGCAGGAGGGGGCTGCAAATGCATGAGGGGGTTTGGAGCTGCCTTTGGTTTCTCAAGTGTTATATCTTGGGCTCTCCTATGTCCGTGCTCATATCCCTCTGCTCTGGGGGCAAGAGAAGGTGTTTCTTGTCCCTGCTTTTCCCTGGGCACCCACACCACACGGGAGGCAGGACAGGGAGCTGGTTTTAGGCACCTGCCCCTCCTCATGCCCCTGAAGCTGTGGTATTTAGCTCAAGGCAGTGGGTTTTTTGGCGACAGCAAGATAAGAATCACAGCAAGGGGCAAGACAGCACCAAGCCCCACACAGCTCCAGCCCAAGACATCTTCTGCCAGGAGCCTCCAGTCTCCACTGGAGCCAGGGGCAGGTCTGAGGGAACCAGGCATCAGCCCTCATTGCTCTTGCAGAGCAGCTTTATCAGGAGGGCTGTGTGATAAGGGAAATTATTAGCTGGCTGTCATGTTAAGTGGTCGGGAGTGAGTTGGATGCGCAAGACCTGAGTGGTCCTGGCAAAGAGAGATCAGTGTTATCCCAAAGAAGCACAAACCTGGAAGCCCTGGGGGATATTAATAGAAACTGTGTGAAATCTGCAGCCCTAGAAACCCTGCTGCTCTCTCGGAGTAATTAGCTAAATGTGAAGTGCTGTTTGCCTGAAAGCTGGAAATAGCAGTGCTGAGAGAAAGTGGAGACATCAGTGCATCCATGGAAGCAGGTGCTGCTAGCTGGTGTTCAGCAATTAAAACACTTTCTGTGGAAATGCCCGTGAGTTTTAACCACCCCACTGCTGAGAGATGCCCTCAATATCACTGCCAGAAGTCTGCCTCTGGTCTGTTGGGACCTGCCTTCTCCATCCAGGTGCTTCATTCACTCAGGTGGTGGCAATAAAGCAGCCAAACTGGTTTTAAAGCCCTGTTTAATTCTGACGCCTGTCACGTTGACTTTGTTTGGTTGATAATCAGATAAAAATAACATCCAGGTTTTTCTTCCTGACACCTCCAAAAGCTGCACAGAGGTCCTTTTGAATTGATCTAATGCGACTGGGAGTGATTTGTGGAGCACGGTGAGATGGAGAGACCATGACCCTAATCGATAGATTCCCGTCTCTCTGCGGGAATAAGATTATAATTTGTCCCATGGTGGCACTGACAGTGTTGAAATATTGGTATCACAGAGAAAACAGATTTGGCTCTGAGGCTATTTTATCTGATTCCTATCTCCACCCCCCAAAGAACAATAGGGTCACCCTCACGCCTGGCACAAGGCTCGCAAAGAGGGTTTGCTAAATTTAGATGGGCCTCTATTCAGCTGGAGAACATGGAAAGAGCTATTGCAGGGGTCAAGCTGCCATCTCAGGTCAGAGAGAGAGCACCAAGACAATCCCTGGGTCTGAGTCTCCAGCCAGATGTGTTAATGGCTGTGTGATAGGTTTGGACGCAGACCCTACTTTTACGTCCCATTGCCTGGGGATTCCTCAGCTAGATGGGAAGCCTGGGCAGAGCAGTGTGATAAAGAAGGCAGCAACAGTGATAAAAGTTTAGCCACAGTGAGGTGACACAGGGGATGGATGTGTGGGAAGCAGCAGTCTCTGACTCATGCTCATGTTCTGGGCAAGCGTCACACATCAACCCCTCTAAGATGTCCTCAGCAGGAGCACAAAAATGGTTTCGGGTCCTACCAGGGGACAGCCTGGGTGCCTCATCACCTGGAAACTGAGCACCTGAAGGCCACAGGCAGCTGAGTTCATAGGTGGAGGAGTCGGCCTCCACAGCCATCCCTGCCAGCAGAATGATCTGCCACAGCATTTTTCACCAGGCAGATGTAAACAGGCTATATGATTGCAGCCAGATTATCTCTTTTTTTCTTTTTTTTTTTTTTGGTTTTCTGCAGACATACTTGGGGAGGCTTTGTTAGACCACAGCCCCAGGCTGCTGCTGGTCTGCTGAAGATGGTATTTCCCTGACATTTAATCAGCTCAAACCCTTTGCTAAAACAGACCTGGTTTCATTATTTTCTTCTCAATTCTCACAAATAAAAAAAAAACAAAATGAGGAAATAATACCTGGGTTTAAGGCCTGATTTCCAAGAATTTAGCATGTTGTGTTGTGGCTTTCTTGCCTCACTTGTGGTTAATTTTCCTCCCACTCTGCCTCAGTTTTCAAGACACTGAGCTGAGTTAAAGCCTGGGTGCCCCTTTGGTTCCTGGTGTTCCCAAAGTGCCACAGCCAGCCTGTGCTTTATTCAGCCCTGGCCACAAAGCACCTGCTGACAGCTCAGCTGCTTGAGATCCGCCCCAACCTGAGCCCTTTTTGCATGCTCTACCACTCCTCTGGGACCATGGTGAGGAGTGAGTCCATTCAGGAGGCCACTGGAGAGCTGTAAACTTCACCTTAAGGGCTGATGAGGTCCAGAGGGCTTGGAGATGGAAAAATCTCAGAAAAATCTTCAGAGAAGTCACCTGTCCAGATGAAATGCACATTAATACCATGTGTCAGCCCAGAACTCACCTTTTCTGAGCAAATAACTTCTCTTCATAGCACTACTATCAATCTCCACTGCCCTCCCTGATTCTTGGGCTAGAGGTTCAACTGGAGAAATCTGCTGCACCTGCAGAGGTCAATCCTGAAGCAACAGAGAATTTGTGATTAAATTGTGATCTAATTATCAGAGCAGACATACCAGAGGCACCAGCTAGCTGAAAAGCCCGGAAGTGTTTCATTAAAGTGATTTTCTCTTCATTTTTGTGGAGCTCCAGGAGAGGGTTGGTTGAGTTTATTCTAAGGTAGATAAACAGTGAGTTGAAAAGCTCCTTCTCTCAGGTCATGGACTCTTAATTAAGACTCTTCTCTTCCTGGCAGGGTCAGAAATAGGGCACAAATGCAGCAGCTGAGAGCTGGGCTGGAGGCAAAGTGTGTAAAGATGAATCATAGGATTATTAAGGTCAGAAAAGACCTGTAGGACTATTGAGTCCAAGTGTTGACCCAGCACCATCATGTTCATCACTAAACCATGTCCACAAGTGCCATATCTATGTCTTTTGAATGCCTCCAGGGACAATGACTCCACCACTGCCCTGAGCAGCCTTTTCCAATGCCCGACCGCCCTCTCAGTAAAAAAAAAATCCCTAAAAGCCAATCTAAACCACATCTGGCACAGCTTGAGGCCATTTCCTCTGGTCTTGTCACTTGTTACCTGGGAGGAGGGACTGACTCCCACTCTCTACAACCTCCTTTTAGTTGTAGAGAGCAATAATGTCTCTCCTGAGCCTCCTTTTCTCCAGGCTAAACAATCTCAGCTCCTTCAACTACCTCTCATAAGATATAGCTGGGAACTCTGTAACTCCAAACAAGCCAAGAACTTTCTCAGCCCCAGTTCAATAGTTTGCTGCTGTCTCTCTCCACATCCTGCTCAAGCCCCAAACAGCTCCCAGATTCTGAGTGCTCCATCCTCCCTGTCTTTCCTTGCACCTTGTCTGAATTATTAGTGCATTTTTCCCGCAGAATTTTAGGCAGGTATCAAGCAGCAAATTCTGCTTTGGGTATGGAGGTTGCTCTCTTCTCTTCTTGCCTATAAATTTTTGAGCCAAAAACCGCACAAGAAAAAAAAATCTAAAAATGCTTCCACCTGGTATAAAGCTCACAAAAAAAGCCTCATTAAACTTTGATGATTACACATTCAAATGGAGCTCAGTTGGACAAAGAGGGAGCTGCTGCTGAGGACAAGCCAGTTTTTCAAGACTCAGCTCAAAGGGGCTGTTGGCTAAATGTGGGAAAGCTTGGCAAGGGATTTAGCTCCACCAAGGAGCCTGATCAGAGAGCCAACCTGACAAAGGGTTCTGGCACTTAGAGAAATCAAGGTCTCTCCAGCCACTTAAAAGAAAACTTGTGCAGAGGGAAGAACAAAGAGGCAGAATTTTTTTCTTTAACACAGGCATCCTTTGAATTGAAGAACCTGCACAGTGAAAAGAAAGCTTTTTTAGAGGAGGTGGGAGCAGTGAAGGGTTTAGAAGAGAAACCTGGCATAGGAGGGGAAAGATCCAGGACATTTTGGGGGTATATTAATAAAGTCAGCAGAGTGTAAGGAAAAACCCAGCTCAGGCAGGGAAGTGCTGCTGATCTCGTGTTGTTTTGTCTCTCCAGCCATTTATTCCTTGTGCCAGAGTGAAGAGTGACTGTGCTTTGAGCTCCTGCAAAGCACATGCACTTGGACAATCCAAACAGGATGGCCTCAGGAGTGAGGAACAACAAACTCACAGTGTCCACAAGGGCTGACCAGCACATCTGCACCACAGAGCCACATTTCTGGGGCACAGCAGCAGGAAACCCATCCAGGTAGGATCTGGAGAGCCCCAGAAAACCAGGAGAAATGCAACCTACTTAAATGAAGAGGTCAGGCCAGGACACACCTGAGTCATCTGTTGATGGGTGGTTCAGTGGAGACTCTCACTGGAGCTGTGCAGGTGATGATTTACAGGGAGATAGAGCAGCAAAGCTTCCCCACCATAAGTAAAAGCTCTAGCACTAACACATTTATATAAAAAAAAAAATCCTTTTTCTGCCCCATTTACTCCATTTTTATAACTGGGAGCAGCAAAGCCTCTGGTGCCCCTGCAAGTGTTTGCTGGCACCACATCCCTGTGAACAGTGAACATTCCTCTGAGGATGGTTTATCAATGCTGATCAGCAGCCAGTGGCTGAAGCTCTTATTTTAAAATCAATTTCTTTTCAAGATTGGGTTTTTTCATTGCAGGAATTTTAAATTCATCCTTTTTCTGCAAATAAACTCACTGTAACTTGAAAACACTTGTTGCTGGAGAGAAGACTGAATCAAATCAAAATATGTCCATGGAGATGTATACATATATGGATGTGCATATACACGCAGAAAAGTGTTTACATTTTGTATAATAGTTTGTGTATATGTACACAGTATTTCCCCATAACAAATGGGCATGTACCTTTTCTCTGAAAAGGGGGGATTTTTCCACGGAAAATTTTGACAAAACTGAAACTCTTCTCAGTGACCACCATTTCCCTCAGGCCACCTGTTGGTTCCTCTCTGGTGTTCAACCAGAGCTTTTCTGCCCGGGAGGGTGGTGGCACTCACAACCCTGCCCCCTCCCCACCCTGGAGATGTCCCGTGCCTCGGGGAACCCCCACACCACAAAATCCCCCACACCACAAAAACCCCACGCGCTGCAGTGTGTCTGCAGGGCTGGTGCTCCCAGTTTAGGACAACCCCACTGGGAAGGTCCAAGGCAGTGGGTCAAAGCAGCCGTGGGGTCCAAGGTTCTGCTCCAGGAGGGTCAGGAGCTGTGCTCATTGAGCAGCCAAGTGGCTGGGGGTATTTTTGGGTTTAACAGGAATTTGGATCGGGAAACACCAGAGTAAAAACTACGCCTTTGAAGATTTCGCCCTGTCCAAACATGATTGCTGAGGGGTGAGTGTTCAAATCCCGACGAGAGGAGAGGAGAGGAGAGGAGAGGAGAGGAGAG
>WBMY01016914.1:725297-764822 GCA_013397315.1 Donacobius atricapilla
GAGGAGAGGAGGAGAGGAGAGGAGAGGAGAGGAGAGGATTTCATTTGTAGGCGACCTTGAATGATTATCTGCTCCAACTGCCTGACCAGTTTGGGATTGATCAAATTTAAAGTATTGTCGAAATGCCTCTCAAATACTGACAGGCCTGGGGCATGGACCACCTCTTCAGGAAGCCTGTTCCAGTGTTTGGCCACCCTTTCAGTAAATAAATGCCTAATGTCCTGCTCAAACCTCCCGGGCATGGCTTTGAACCATTCCCATGCGTCCTGCCGCTGGATCCCAGGGAGAAGAGCTCACATGTCCCCCTGCTCTGCTGTTTTATGGCGAGGAGGGAGGCGGCAAGCCGTGAACAAAAGAGCTGCGGAGGGGGGAAGGGAATATTTAGCTCCCTTTCTTGCGCCCTGCTGGCTTGCAGAGCTGCCCTCCGAGGAGCCCTGGCTCTCATTAGCCATCCCTGCTCGCCGTACGCCATCAGAGAGCAGCCACAGGAACGCCGCATCTCCATCCCAGCCCGGCGCTGGCTCCCGGCCACCCTCAGATGTTGGCTGTGAGGAGCCTGGAAAGGCTTTATCGGATCTCACTGGGGCGGGGAGCAGCCTGGAGGGCACAGTCCGTGCGCCCCAGTCACTGCACCTAGCGCCGGGCAGGGTTAATGAGTGTCATCAAGGGACCTCGTTAATTTAAATCCATATCCTTGG
This sequence comes from Donacobius atricapilla, assembly GCA_013397315.1. Classification (NCBI taxonomy): domain Eukaryota; kingdom Metazoa; phylum Chordata; class Aves; order Passeriformes; family Mimidae; genus Donacobius; species Donacobius atricapilla. The sequence continues at coordinate 725,996 of WBMY01016914.1, forward strand.
GGGTTAACGCTGAGCGATGCTGACTTCACACCTACGATGGAAGGATGCGGGATTCAGAGATTTAGTTCAGGTTTTGGGAGTGTAAGCGCTGCCCAGGGAATATTGCCGCAGGGCTCTGTTCCCAGTCCTGTACAGTTTTGGTTTGGATTTATTCCTCTCTCCCTGCTTTTATTCCTGGAACGCCCAGCAGACCTTTCCCTGGGGCTGCTCCGCAATCCATGGCTATGGGAAAGAAAACGGGAAAAGGTGGGTTTGGGGAGTAGGAGATAAATGGATATCAGGAGGTCAGCTGGAGGAAGGAGAGGTCAAGACTGAGAGAGCACTGATCAGATAACGGGTTAGGCAGGGTGAAAAGAAAAAAAAAAAAAGACAGGAAATTCACATTTGTTACGGGAGAAAAGGAGGAAGCAAGTAAAGGGGATTAAATGGGTGAGGATACAGTTAAGTTAAGAGCCAGGGAAGATGCAAGGTGGAAGAAAGCAATTTTTTCTCTTCAGAAATATGCAGATGGGCTTGACTGCAATGTTTCACCGACTGAAAGCAATTTCAGGAAATTGTTCCCCAGTGGAAAAAAATAAAATACGTTATTTTTTTTAGCAGAAATATTTCACTTCTCTTTGAAGCTTCTTTCACATCAACAAATTATCTGAGCAATTTATAAAAATACTTAGGAGATCACTGTGGTCAGACGAAGTGCTTGCTTGGCCCAAAACACAGTTATTTCATTAAAATGCCGTTTCTGGTTACCCCATGGCAAATACATTGATTTTTTTTCTGGCCTGGCCACCCCTCAGCCCTATCAGTTATTTGTGAAGTTCTGCTTTTCAGCAAATTTACACAGCTGACAGCCGAGGATACGAGCCCCGCAGATGAGCACGAGAAGGAAGTCCTGTGTAGCAAGGGAGGTGATCATTAGAGTCTGACCAAATCTATTGCCTACAAATATTAGCAGAGCAGAGCTCATCTCTGTTACGTGGGCATGGAGAGGGAGGCTGCTCCTCTCCCTCTCACTGGTATCGTTTTAATCCGAGGCACAGTCAGCTGGGTTGGAAAGAAAACAGCTTTGCGAGCTCTTTTCCAAGTCTGGGGTGTGTGAATAAACACTCCAGCTCGCAGAGGAAGCTGGTGACAGATGGAGCAAGAGCTCTCAGCTCTTCTGCTCTGCTGGCCTGGGCTCCAACCACGAAACCAGTGTGACTTTTCCCATCAGCTAACCTGAGTCACCCGTGCACCCTGCTCAGCCCTGGCCCACCGGTGCTGAGCCAGCAGCTGGGTTTCACCGAGCCTTTGCAGCCCCTGCACTTTGCTCCATCACTGCAGCTCAGTGCAGACATCCCTGGGATGACTGCATCCCATCGCAGCTCTTGGGATCAGAAACAGGTCCAGGAACTGTGGGAAAAGGAGGAAAAGCTGCTGCTGCTGAGCTGCTGTGGGTGCTCATGGGCTGGATTGCCCTGCTGTGGGCATTTTGCACAGTCAGTGCTCTGAAAACAAAAGACACGTATCTTGTTGCAACTTGAATTTGAAGGGTGATGGTCACACAGCTCTCATCAGCACATGTCCACAGAAATTTCTGCATGAGCTGATAGAGGACAAGGGGAGATTTAGATTAAATGTTAAGAGGAATTTTTTTCCTGTGAGGGTGGTGAGGAACTGGGGCAGATTGCCCTGAGAAGCTGCGGCTGCCACATTCCCAGAAATGTTCAAGGTGAAGCTAGACAGGGCTCTGAGCAACCTGGGACAGAGGAAGGTGTTCCTGTCCATGGCAGGAGAGTGGAATGAGATGATCTTTAAGGTCCCTTCCAGGCCAAGCCATTTTATGATTCTATGATTCTAATGTGGGTTTTTTTGCACATGGATACTTGCATCAGCTGTTCTTGGGTTCTTGTTTTCAGGCGGTCTGTAAAGCAGCCCAAGATCACTCAAGCAGCATTTTATTTTTGAGCAAAGCATCACCTTTTGCTTTTACATAAAGCGCCTGACTCCCAGCTGAACCAGGAAAAATAAACAGCACACAGCAAAGTCATCACTGCACAAAAGTAAGAACTGCCATGCAGGGATTTGGCAGGGATTTGCTTGCATCTCTGGTTGCAAGCATACAATTTTCTAAGGCCGGCAAAACCTCTTTATTTGGTGTAACTGGGTGGGAAGAGGGTTTTAATGATATTTTACCTGCTGCTGCTCTGAAAAGTAATAGGGAGTAATAGGAGCACAGTCACAGCAGCACAGGCTGAGCAATTCCAACCAGCATGTTTAGATAAGGATTTACCTAGGAGTGGATTTCTTTGCAACCACGTTTCTCTTCCCTTATTTATTATGTGTCGGCATTATCCTCAGCTCACAGAACCAGTTCACATCTGATTCCTGAAGTTTTTACAGAAGATCATGTGATTTCACTTTACTCCCTTGCTCTCTGGGTCACTCATATGTTTACAGGCTGCACCCGGTGCAGGAGCAGTTTCGTTTCTGCAGAAATGATGCCCGGATTTTTCCAACTCCTTGGACACTCCTGTCCTTCGACAATTTTTTTTTTTTTTTCTTAAAACCAAACCACTTCAGAGTCCACAGCTTTACAGGACTTTATTAACTGGAATTTATTTTCAGTGTGTTTGAAGCCTTTTTGATTAAGAGTAACCATTAGAAAAGCAAATGAGACCATGGTAGATGATTTTCTTTCCCACCTCAAGAATCTGGGGGCTTGCCTCCTGATTTTGAACTAACTGCACCTGCATGTGCTGGCAGCTGTGCTTGAGGTGTGATTTTTGCAGGGTACAGAGGTTGGCTGTGGCCAGGTGGTTGGAGCAGAGGGGTCAGGAGGAGCGTGATCCCCAGAAATGGGTGCTGCCAACCCACGGGGTGCCCAGATCCCCCCACCTCACTGGCTCTGACACCTTTGGGAGCTGAAGGAGATTATAGGAAATGGTTTGTCCTGGGGTTGTCTGTCCATGGCTGTGTTTGTGCACACAGGTCTGTGTCTGCAACACACACACACAGAGAATCCTGCCATTACCCCCATGGGGCCTTGGCTGCACAAACACATACAGGGAAGCTCCAAGGGGATGTAAATCCCAAGGACCTGAGGCCTTAGGGCTGCTCCTGCTGCACGCCAAGCTGAATGTGTCTCAGCCTTGTTTTACTACACTGAAAAGCGTGGATGGAAACACCCTTAATCCCCTAGCCAGCATAATTTTTCCTGCAAATAACCCCTGGCACATGGCTGTTTGCAACTCTCATTTGCACCTTAGAGAGAAAGCAGCTGCAAGGAGGTACAGTGGAGTGGTAAAAGTATTTTTGCTTGCTTTTTGTTATGTTCCCTGGGTTACATTCATGCTAGTCATGCTGTGAGCAGGGTGGGCAGCATTACAGGCCCTTAGTCCCCCTGATAAATGTATAACTGTGGTTAATCAGGGGAGGAAACCTTTGTGCCAGGATAGTTTGTTTTATTCTAGGAACTGCTCCAGACTATCCACGCCAAAGCTTTCCTCTGATGGCAAAGTCTGCATCTTCCCTGGGGGACAGGTGTTTTGCTGCTTCTCCCACCTGAACCCTTTCAAGTACACACAAGCCCCTGAGGTGAGTTTGTTATCCTGACACAAAACACCAGCAAGTGAAGTCCCTCTGGGCTGCTCGGTAAACATCTCCTCCTGCTAACGTGGCCTCCAGGCAGCAGTTTGTGATCCCAGCTGGTTTTAGCTGCTCCAATTGCAGATTCCCAGGGAGTGGTAACGGGTGCTGGAATGGGTAAGGTGTGCCAGGATGGGAACTGGGGATTAAAGAGCAGACATTCTGCCTCCCCAGCCAACTCCTGCTCGGAGGAGAGCCACTTCTGGCAGGCAGGTAGGGCGAGCATCTCCTCCACCATGGGGTTGGCAGCTCCTTTGCTCTACCCAGAACAACACCTGATGCCTGAAACAGCCACAGGCTGGAGGTGTTTCATTCCAGACCAGGGTTCATCCCTTTTCCATCACTTATGGCTTGCACCTGCCAGGGATGTTTGAAGGGAAAGAAAGGCAGGGAGATACCCCTGGGAGGGTTGTCCAAACCGTGCTGCGGCCCCAGGCCTGGCCCAGCTCCGTCTCTCAGATGGACAGCAGTGGTGCTGGCGCAGTGGCTGTACCCCAGGGTGTGCCTGCAGCAGCCAAGTGCGGGAAACACCAGCAGTTCTGGGGGTTGAGCAGCTCCAGCTCCTTTTCTCAGATATGAGGAAAAGATAACACAGCGGCTTTCCCGTGCTGCTGACAGGAGCCAGGGAGCTCAGTTCCCAGAGCACTCCAGCCCTTGCCTGCTCTCCAAAGCCAGGCAACTTCATGGGTGCTCAGACCCAAATTATATGGCTTCATCATTCCTCCATGTTCCCTACCCCAAAAATCTGCAGAACTTTCCCTTTTCCTATTTTAAAAAAGAGAGCAAGAGAGAGGGAGAGGCGCTTTCCAGCCTTTCTGGTTGCAAACCAAGGTAAACTCTTGCAATTGAGTCCACAGCTAGGCAGACTGCAACAATAACACCCGCAGAAAAGGGTGTGCTCCCATTCATCTCAACGGGTGTTAACTTGGAAGGGTAATTATGACCCCCCGATGCCAAGAGCTCTAACCATTTCACTGCTGAGCATCCCAGCCCATAAATAAAGCCTCTGGCCGGCTGTGCAAAAACCTGGGTGGGAGAGAAGCCGTGTAGCAATGAGGTGTGGACTTTTGGATGCGCCAGGAGTGTGAAATGCTTTGGTTCCTGCTGAGGCTACCAGCTTTTCCACGAGCCTGTGTCCATAAAGGGCACGCAGGGATGCTCTGGAGGAGCAGCCTCAGGAAAGGAGCCACGAGCCCGGGTGAATTTACTGTGATTTCAGCAAAAACCACCTCACAACGAGTTCAGCTCAACTGCACAAAGGGATCGTCTGGCAAATGCCTTGAGCTGGGTTTCCCTGGGAAACTCAGCTGGCGTTAAGATAAACAAGGTCCCAGGGAGCAGAGGGGGGAACAGGGTGGAGGTGGCTGTGGGGACCTCGTCCCTTCCTTTGAGCCAGCATTTGTGTGTGGAGCCACGGGTGAGGTCAGGTCCCCACCGTCCCCGGAGCTGCACAAAAGGCACGTGTTTTAATAATCTAATTAGCCGAGACAGCCAAATAGGAGGAAGAAAGGAAATGTATAAAGAAAGGGAGTGGTTCAGGCAGAGTCACGCAGGGTTTGCTGCCTCCAGCCCCCTGCTCGGAGGGAAAGGAACCCACCCTCCAAAATGCAAAAATGGAAAGGGGCAGAAAGCCTTCTGAGCAGAGGTGCGCAGCAAGGGGCATGATCTGCTCCAATTCATTAACTCTGGAACCTACAGCTCCCACTAAGTGTCTCTTACTTATTTCTGCAATACAAGTATGATTAAAGAAAATGGTCTGGCAAATGGCTGGCATCTCATGTCCCGTCATGTGAGAGTGGCTCATCCCTCCTTCTGACACCCTACAGATGGGCCAGTGAAGAACTGGGGACCTGGCATTGTCACAGTGTGCTTCAAAGGGAGAAAAATGACACAAGGGCTTGGTGTAAGTACCAGAAATCATCCATGTCCCTCTAGCTGCTTTTTTTTCTATTACTCTTGAAGTTTCTTCTGGTATATATATATCTCAGTGGGGCACACTTGAGTCTAATGTAAATAACTCTGTGCTCCTCTACTGAAAGTAAAAGGAAGGAAATTAATGACAACAATAAAATAAAGCCCAAGCCTCCCACTTACAGTCAGTGCTGGCTCTGCCCAGTTAACCCTTGTTTAGTTTTGGTTTCCTAATAGCCAGGGAAGGTGGTTTCCTCTTAGTTTGTGCTGTGCTATTTTAGTTTTCTCCTCTGAAACTGCCTCTCTGCTCACAGCAACGGGGATGGAAAACCCAGCCTGCTTTTAACTCCACATTTACCATTAATAATTTAGCTTTTGCCATGGGGGTGGCAGGCACCCCAATAAGTTACTGTTGTGGTTGGGGCTCTAGAGGTCTAAATAATATCATTAGTGATATGTTGAGATTCAGGGCTAATGGACCAATGTGAGGATTTTAATAATGTATAAACCCCCACATAGTAAATATGAGGATGAGCTGCATGTATTAAACAGCTCTGTTTAATTTTTTCCTAAGATAATGAAAGTAAGGCAGTTTAGGTGGGTGGCTGTTTCTTTTCATGGCCTATTAATATAGTTTAAATGACAAACCTCTGCATCTACAGCCATCCAAAGTGATGGAGAACTTCATGTGCCCTTCAAAGTTATTGATCCCCTTCCCACTGATACCCACTGAGTGAATCCCAGGACTGTAGCACGTGTGGACTTCATGCACCTGCTCCATGCTATTTAAACTGAAAAACACATAAATAGCATCCCCCTCACTTTATAGAAGAGGAAATGGAAGCCCCAAATTAAGCTGTTTTCTCTAAGTCATACAGTAAATGCTCTGGAGACGTTTCCATATGTAAATTCTGCACAAAAATATAGACATTTGGGTTTTGGGCTGTTTGTCTCAACAGTGCAAGTGTTGTGCATTGTCTGAAAAACTGAGTTTCATCCTGCTGGTGAAAGTCAATCTTTGATGAAATTCAGCCCTTTTCATTTAAAAAGGAGTGTCCCTACACAGACTGGTGCTTTAAGAGGTAGGTTTGTTTGGAGTAAAGCTGGACACAGCTCATCCTTCAGAAAGGGGAGATAAATTCATCATGCGTTGTCCACATAAATTCCCCCACTGATAATTAAGGTGCTAAAGTAAATATTAATGTCCCTTAGGCTGTTTGTAAAATCTGGAGGGGATTAGGGTGGAAGGTAAAAAGAGCACACAGAGTCAAACACCTGCTAAACACGGGGGCATGGGATGGGCTTGGATGTACCCTGGTAATAAATTTCTCATTTGTTTTCCTTGGCCAGACTGACTGCTGTGGAAGTTTTGCCCAAAGAGCTATCCCCATCCCAGGTCCTTCAGGATTGATTTCACTGTTGTCTGCCTCTGATCTGGAGTAACAAGGGAGGAAGAAATCTGCTCTTTGTCTTGCTTTACATCATGATGCTGTGGCTCTGGTCAGCACAAAGGTGTTTTTTACTGTGACCTTTCATTCTGCATACTCAGCATTTGGGTCTGGACTGAAAAGAGGCAAAAAACCTGCTTGAATGTGCTGCTGTCTCATGCAACCACACCTCTTGCTAGTCTGTTGCCTTTGTATGACTTCCTTGTTTCTTTTAACCTGTGGGACTCAGCTATCAAGGGATTCAGGCCCAATGCAGAGAGCAGCAGTGTGTTAAACCATGTTCATACTCCAATTTCTCCATGAAACCATGTGCACCTTTTCCCTGGGAGAAACAAAACCTCTGCTGAGTTGTTGATGCAGCTCAAGCCTCATCCAGTACCCAACAGGTGGAAGGGAGGGAGCCTGGTGATCACCAGGCTGTTGGGAAATACTATTTGATTGGCTTTTCTGCCTTTGATGTGATCCAGAGAAGCAGCTCCAATGCCCTTTGCTGCAAATTTGAAGAGGAGAAATCCCAGAAATCCAAGAAATCCCCGGCAGATACTACTGCAAGCAGCAGAAAACACCTCACATTTGAGAGCTGTTTGTTGAATTGGAAGGGTGGGAAGGGGGTTAGCTGCCCAGATCACTTTCAAAGACAAGGAACACAAGGTGTCAAACAGTTTTTCAAGACAGATTCAAAATCAGCCCCTTTCTGATACTTTTCTTCCCTTGTTGAGTCACAGGAGAGAACCCACATGCTGCCCCTCTCTGCCTGCACACCCCTTTGGTGATAAGAGCTGGGCTGGTGGTGAGCAGCTGCAACTTTATTAAAGCTTTTATCTTTTGTTTTTTGACAAGCCCAAGAGGCAGGGGAAAAAAAAAAAGTGTACAAAGAATTGCACAGTCTTCAAAAACAAGTCAGAAGGTATAGAGGAGGTTTGTGGTTTGTCTCCCAGACTTGGCCAAGGTTTGACCATTTTACAGCAAGGTGGGCTGCTAGAAAGGGGAGTGCAAATAGCCCATCACACTTCTTGTCTCAATAAAGTGATTTACAAACCCATCCTGGATGTGGAGGGGCAGAGTAGAGTCGGGTCTGCAGACCTCCTGAGGGGCTCCCCAGATGAGAAGCTGCTTCAGAGCACTTGCATGGGAAGGAAAATAAGACAAATGGGCTGCCAAAACAAAGCAGTGAGGTCTTTGAGGTGAACTGAAATGCACAACTGAAACCCCTGTGTTGTCTGTCTTTGACAGCTCTTCCTCTTTTCACCATCTCCAGAGAGGCAGCTGGGCCTACTGCTCAGACCAGACAGGATGAGAAAACATCTGCTGTGGTCCTGGCTGTGGCTCCTTGCCCTGACCACTCACCTTCTGCTCCCCAGCCAGTTACATGAGGGATGGGACATCCTCTTGCTCATTGCCTTGTTGCCAGCAGGTCAGGTGGGGTTTGCCCTGGGTATCAATGGGATGAGTCTTCATGAGGTGTGCCCAACTCTGCCCTAAAGCCCTGAGTGGCTTGGTGCTGTCAGTGCACAGTCAGACTGGGAAAAGTGGTGGGGTAAAGTCAATCTATTTCTCCATGGAGCGATTTAAGGATTTCAGTGGTGCCGTGTTTGATCACTCAGAAAGAAAATGTTTCCATGATGCAGGAAACCCAAAGGACAACTATTGTAATACGTGGGTGATACTGGGTGGTAATGAGGTCTGAACAAGACCAAAGTTCCTTTGCACTCATCCCTGAACTCACACAAGGAAAGAGATGCTCCTGATATACCTGGATACACCAATCTGAGACAAGAAGCTTTAGCATAATGCTCATTTTACGGCTGACAAATTGGATGGACTGGTAGACTGAGGGATTTTTTTGTGTAGAGAGGTGGCTGGGGAGTTAAATTTTGGTGGGAATTTAAAACTCTACACCACTTGTAGAGCTTGAAACCAGGTCCAGACCAAATGACAGAGGTGGTGCTTTGCTTTAAGCCCTCTTTGCTGTCTGGGGTCCGGTCTGCAGCCCCTCTTTGCCCCACAGAGGCTGCCACTCTGCAGACACGGGGGCTTCAGTGTAGCCAAAACCTTTGTGCATGGGTGTGAGCTGTTCTGGGGCTGGGCCAGAATTCACTGCACCAGGCACTAGCAAGGGGATTAATCACAGGAATGCAGGACATCTTCAGCTGGGTCCCCACCTTGGGCTTCTCTCAAAGTCAGCATGAAGGAAGATTCGTCTGACCTGAAGTGACATTTCACACAGGATGAAACCTCGAGTTTAGGGTGAGTGATACGGGTTGGAGAACTACTGTAGAGAAGAAATCATCCTTCATATGGACCAAATGTGCTCTGGGTGATCATGGATACCTGTTACAGACACCTTTCTCATGTAGTCCAGCCCTAAATGACATGTCCAGGGTGCCGGTGGAGCTGGGAGACACACCAGCTCTCCAAAGTTGCTGATTTAATGCCCAGAAAACACAGTTTCCTTTTAAACAAACTGACAGACTGAGCTGGATATTAGAATTTTTGTTCTTCCGGAAACACATAAATTTGCTTCCAATTTATCACTACAAATCTGAACAAAACCCCATAAAATTTAAAAATGATTGATGGAGAGAGAATGTAAAAGCCGTTTGGTCTGATACAACTGAAACAGTCCACTTCAATAATGTCAAAACAAAACATACCAAAGGGAGGTGCAGCATAAATCCCAGAACAATAAAATATAACACACATTGAAAATAATTCAATTAATATTGCAATGCAACGTAAAATAAAGCAAAACAAGTTGAAACAAGACCTCTCTATGTCACCAAAACATTTCAACATTGCTGAAGTGAAACTGAGAAGATGGAATCTGCTAAAATGTTTCACTGAAAGCTTTTCATGAACATTTTTGTCCTCGTGTGTATGCATTTTAAAATAGTGATTTTGTCAAAAACCGTGTTAAACATCTCTTTGATGTGAGGTCTTTATTTTTCTACAAAAATTACATAATTTCCAATAATTGGCAAGACCTAGAAGCAATCAAGTTATTTACACCTACTCAGAGCTGGTAGAAACAGCCCCTCAGACCCTTTTTAATGCACATCACAACTCTTCTGTTATTACAAGCAGGTGCTTTTTGGATGCTGGATAAATTTCAGAGCGAGCTGTTTTGTTTAACACTGCCGACAACATCTACATTGGGCAACATCATCCTCAGACCCGGAAAATCCATATATTCGCTGTGACGTTGCACATTTTTTTTTCCCCTCATCAGCGCTGAGTCATCTGATGGATCCCTCCTTCCCCATACCATTTAACAAACGAGGTAACTAATTATTTACCTCTGGCTCGGCCGGAGTCATCCCTTTGTTATTTACCATTGATGACTAATTAGTCGTGCTCCAAACAACTGTTTGCATGGCCGCACGTGTTGGATGGGTTCCCACCTGGACAAGAGTTGCCTCCTCCCCCGACACTGCTGACAAGGAGGATAATTTATGCTGCTTTCAGGACACTTTGAACCTGAAAGAAAATCAAGTCAGAATAAAAGAGCAGAGAGAAAACTGTGTCCGTGATTGTGTTCCAACATCAAAGGTTCCAGCAACAGTGGGGAAAATAGGGAGGTGCCTCTGTGTCTTTTGTGCTCAGCGGGGACCTTGTTCACCATTCAGCCTCTCACCTGCCTCAGTTCCCAGATGCCCAGAGCTTATACAATGCTGTATTTTTTTGTTTTCTCCGAAGTGCTCTTGTTTCTGCGTCTGGCGAAGCAACTGCTCTGTGTACCATCGGTGAGATTTGGAGGGGAAGGATGTTTCAGCGGAGTCCTGGACCAGGCTTTCAGAGGGTAAAGGCTTCATCACTCCTATCACCTGCAACAGGGTCAGCTGATTTGCATGAGAAAAGGCAAAATTACCCCCTTTCAGCCTCAGCGAGTGTGTCGTGAGGATCTGCAAATGCCTGTGGCTAAATGTGTATGAGTGTACAAAATCTTATCAGATAGAGACTCTGACGAGTTGCCAGGTGGCCGGTGCTGACCAGGAGTGCTGGGCATGGTCACATCCTCCCTGAACAGACAGCGGCTGGGCCCCCACAAGGACTACCGAGAACTGGGACCAGAGACAGGGGCTGGGACCAGGAGGATTCAAACAGCTAAAGGGGGCCCGGCTCTCTTGTGACATTTGTCCCATCATCCTAGGGGTTTACCTGTGTTCGCAAAATCAGTCCTGTGGTACGCAAGCCCTACCTCGAACTTCCTCCAAGCTCATGGTTTATAAATGCATCCTGACATCGGTAGGGAGGGGAGTGAAGGCACCACGTCCCTCAGCTCTGGGGGCATCGAGGGAAGGAAAACCAGTGGAAGAAGCAGCATGAGGGAAGACATTGTCCAGGGAAAAGACCACTCTGTCTCCCGTTCCCCTCCTCAGCATGTTCCCCTTTGTCACAAGTTTAAGCCTCGTTTGTCCACACTGAGGGCCAGGAGGAGATGGATTTTACCTGGAGTGCTCCTCCTCGCCTTTGGAGGAACTCTCTCCTTCCTCTCTGCCTCTCCAGGCCAGAAGCACAGCACCACCCTCCCTCACCCTGCCACCATCTCCCCTCCTGCCCTTCCCCCCCCTCACTGTGGCTTGACACAGAGGAACCTGAAAATTCGCTGCGATGTTTGAATCCCAGCCAAAACTGAAAGCGAGACCTCGCGACTGGTCCGAAAGCCTAAAAAACATGTGGCATTAATTCTGCTTTCCCACAGTTCCTAAAACTGCAATTAAAAGCAGCCCCCACCAAACAGAGCCCCATAACTCAGCTCTGTGATTTATTGGAATAACGAAGCTTTAGGGGAAAGTTGGCGAGGACCAGGAATTCCACGTCCGGGAGCCGGGCTCTGCGCACAGCCAGGTTTATTTCATAGCGCGCCACCGGTGGGAGCGCACGGTCTGAGAGGGATGTGCCTCTAAGAAAGTTTATCTGTGGCACCCATTTGGCTTCCAACAAAAAAAGCATCTCCTGCAGATACCTGGCAGGAGCAATCAAACAGAAGCTGGCTGGGGATCATCCCTTTCTCTCATGCAGCCGATGCTTTTTCCCATCAGTAAAAAATGAACGTGGCCCATGAGATGACAAAGACTGCAAATCTCCTCTTGCCCAAGGAGGTGCTTTTTCATTTTCGCTTTCTCAAAACCAAGGCCTTTCAGCTCCTGGGCTGTGAGCAAACATGAAAGTCAAGCTGCAAAGATCTAGGTTGGTTTTTTTTTTTGAAGTAGCTGAATACTCTGGGAGGGGAAGTGGGAAGGGGAAAGTCATTCTACCTAAGGAGGCAGATTTCTGCCTGTCTGTCATTTAGCTAAGGCCTGTTATGATGATCCTTCCAAATGGTTAAATGCAGCAGAGAAGCAGAGATGGGATACGCTAATTTCTGGAAGACATTTCATAATCTTCGTGAGTTGACACTTGCACATCCCCATAACTCATATGATAAAGGAAAACTTCAGCCAAACGGAGTTTCAGAGTAATACCAGAAAGAAGTACAGTACCTCCTCCACTTAGAAGTGGGTGTAATAGGAAGACTAAACACATCAAACCTCCACCTCCTTCACAAATCACAGTCTCTGCCTGCTGTCCAGCTCCAGTTTCCAACTCCATATTTGCTGATATAGAAGATTACAGGAGCACAGGTTTATCTCATGTTTGCTTTCACTCTACTTGTGATGATTTTGCTCACCCACACCACTGAAAAGGCAGCCCAAAGTGCCCCCTGCCCAGCTCATTTGGTGAGCAGAAATGTTTTTTACTGCACTCAGTTCGTGTAGTTGCCTGACTAACATTCCTAAATCGCATTTACAGGTGCAGGGGAAGATTATATTCACCCCACGAAGAGCCTTAGGCTGCAAAGCCTGGTGTCAGTGTGTAGTACAGCCCTTGTGCTGGCAATTAGCAGAGTGGGGTGCTCCCCCTACAAAGAGGCCATTTGCTGAACACCTGCCTTGATAGAGATCTCCAAACATCACTGCTGATGGGGAATTGTCACTATGCAACTTTACACCGGAGCAGGTGCAGCGGAAAGCTGGCTGCAGTGTCTGGTGACAGGAGACTAACGTTGTTTGGTTTGCTCTGCCTAGCAAAACAGAAGTGAGACATAAATGGAAATCAGAAGCCTTTTCCTAATTGTCTCAGGAATGAAGTTTTGGCTGGCTCTCAGAGCCCTTCAAACAGAGGAGCAGAGGCAAGAGATCTTCAGGGTCTGGGGATGGAGTTTCTTGTGGGGACCAGCTGATGTGACAGGCGTGAATCTGATGTTAGAAGAGTCAGTGAGGACATTATTTGTCCCATCTAACTCCAGGCAAGTTCTCAGCTATGTTAGTCCTTCAAGGTTCCCACGGTCAGTGGGCAGAAGCAGAGGTGTAGGGCATGATTCATCTTCAGGCCACAATGAATCACTCCCTGCAGCCCACTGACTATAGGTCAGTTTGGTGTCCAGTAACAGCAACCTGAACAGAGGGTGCTGAGGTTTCTGCTACTGCTGCCTAAATGGGTGCCCAATGATGCTTTTCGATCTGCCTCTTCACCCAGCTCTTCTATGCCACTGTGACAGCACAGCTGTGGTCCCAATCCACACGTCCAGATTAAATTCTCCATCTTCAGATCTAGTCAAGAGCTTTACCTAATAAAATTGAACCACTAAAGGCAGGAGTGATCAGAAATGCTGGTGGTTGCAATGATTTTACAGTATTACAGGTGCCTGGTCAGCATGCCTTGCTCACAGCCTGTGGAGAAGTAAAGGCTCTGGGAAGGCCTTACTGAGGCCTTTCGTGACTTAAAGAGGGCATAGAAGAAACATTGGGAAAAACTTTTTAGTAGGGCTTGTAGGGATAGAACTAAGGGTAATGGTCTTAAAATGAAGGAGAGTAAATTCAAACGAGAGACAAGAATTCTTTTACAGTTATGGTGGTAAAACACTGGCAGCCAGAGAGCTGGTGGATGCCCCAGCCTTGGAAACATTCAAGGTTGGTTTGGACAGTGCCTCTGAGCAACCTGGTCTAGCTGAGATGTCCCTGTTCACCAGAGAGGGCAGTTGTGAAAAGGCAATCATGAAAGTCCATTCCAACCCATACTATTCCATGATTTAAGAAAATAAATCATTAATCATGGGAACAGGAAAGGGAACCACATTGGCAGAAACTGTTGAGCTTTTAAGCCTCCTTCATGGAGTCCACCCCAGGATCTTCAAGGAATTTCTTTTAATTTCCCTCTTGATAGTGGAACATATAATGAAGATATAGTGAAAACCTCAGTAATAATCATTGTCCCACCAGGCATCCCAGTGCTGTGGGCTGCAAACCACCTCACCAGAGCAGCTCTCAGCAGAGCACTCTGCTGTTGAACAGACAAAGCCAAAATGAAATCCAGAGGTCTGAAGAGAGAGAGATCCAAGTGGAAAGCAAGATGCAAACAGATGGTGGTGATGAACACAAAGAGGGCCCTGCTCCTTGACACCTTCAAAATAGTTTTCAATATTTTCTGAGATACTGTTGAAGCCAGAAGCTTGTGGAGATCTTGGGAAAATAAATCCTTTTACAGACCCTTCTGAAATTGCCTTTACACCCACCATTACTCACAGACCACAAATAGAAAACCACTGGTTTGGCAAGAAACAGCTGGAGCACAAAGAAGACTGTGACGTTCTCCTCCGACTTTAAGTCTGTAGCATAATGGAATGGTGCTTGCTTTGCTCAACATAAAAATATACAAATAATCAGAAAAACATGGCAACAGGATGACAAAACCATGGTGTAATATTTCCCAGAATGACCTCAAAGCCATAAATCAGCCCTCTGAATTGTCAGCAGCAATCCAGCTGAACAGTCAAATTGCCCCAAGACTCAGCCTATTTTATTAAGGGTTATTGCTGCGCATTATTTATTTACAGAGTGCTGTACATGTAGACACTGCTTTACAGGTACATAAAAGACCACCCCGAGGAGTTCAGTTGCACTCCAGGCACACAAATATGACATTCATGGCAGCAGCACCACGGGTTAACGATGCTGTTTCAGGTTTCTTGTTTCCCTCTTGATTTTATTGCACTGAAGTCAAACATATTTTAAACCCTGGACTTGGAGTCAACCTGTTTGTCTGAGGCAACACATGGCCCTATTATCTCAGGATCGGTGTCTAATGGGTTTATCTGTCCCACATAGGATAGCTAAACTTGGGTTTAGGAACTGATGCTTGGATTGGCTGGAAATTTTCCACCAAACTGGTTTTGCCTTTGATTTCTATTGGAAGATGATGTTTTTAGCAAAACAGGGATTTTTTTTTGCATACAAACTGAGCACCCCACTTGGGTAAAAGGCTGGCTTTGCACTTGTCTGTGTGTAAAATTCCCTCTTCCCTTCTTCCTACTCTGGAAAATGGGGATAGGAGTGTTAAAACAGGTTTCTGCAGGAGTTGCATTATAATAAATAGAAGCAGGGTATTTTCCATCCTCAATTTCATGTTTCATAGGTGTTTAGCATCCCTGCTCGAACTCATCCAAGGGCACAAGTTCATGTCCTGATGAGGGAAAGCAAAGGAGCTGAGCAATTAGAACAATTGCAGATTTACTGGGAATACTAACAGGAATTCCGCCCCCCCGCCATTGCATGTACTAACACAGTTGCTGGGTGGCTTTTCTCTCCCAGTTCATGGTGTTTTGCAGTCCCAGTGACTGGTGGGAGTACAAACATGGCTAAGTCGCTGTCTCAGATAGCAGCGGTTTCTCATCCAGCCAGAGCAAGCCAAGAACATTTCCCACCACCAGCATCAAAGCTCCTTTCTCCAGATGTCATGACGAAAGGCAGCATCTGTCTGTCTAACGGGAAGTCTCCCCACCTCTCAGGGATGTAGGAGGAATTGCCTCTGATTTTCTTTTTCTTCAAGCATTATTACTCTAGACTTAAATAAGAGAGGAGCCTTTAGTCACCCAGCCATTGAAAAGTGCTTCAGATGCCGGTGGAAATACATGTGAGCTATTAATTAAGGACTTAATTGTTAATTATTCTGACACTGAAAAGTTCGCTAGACCTTCCCAGTCTGCCCAGACACACAGCCCTGCCCTGGGGAGCTATTGGCTCCTTCCTGACAGCATGGAGCAAATTTGTAATGAAGTGGTGAAAGGCTGGGGGAGAGAGAAGCTGGGGCATCTGCTCAGGCATACCAAGCACCACTGTCCAGCCAGGAATGGCAGAGATGGAAAACGAGCACCTGGAATGAGGAAGGAGCTTTGCTTGTTTATCTCTCTGGCAACCTAGCTAAACACATCTTGAAAATGAATGTAAAAGTGAGATGAGACCTAATTTCCTGAGATATGAGAAGTGAAAGAAGTTATAAAAGAATGTTTGTGCAGTTAAGACATAAACTTGTAGATCTTCCCAAGCTGGAACTTAATTCTTCCTTGGCCACAATGTTCAGCGTATAAATCACAGACATTCCTCAGAACCTGGGCTGAATAACTGGGAATGCCAACATACCCAAGGGGACAGTGCCAAGACAAACAGGAGTCGTGCTGGGAAGTGCTGGTAGCCCTGGTAGCCAGGGCTGGCAGGAGCTGTGGCAGGGAGCGCACGAGCCGTGACTCGCACAGCTGCCTTCTCCTCACACCCAGAAACTCAGCCACCTCCAGTCTCGCCCAGGGCCACACAGGCTGCCAAAAACGCAACCCCAGCCATCTCTGGGAGAGTCTGCAGGCAGAGCTGGGAGCAGCCTGGAGCCATCACCCAAAAAGTCATCCCAGGCTTTTCTCCTGCAGTGCTCTTCTCTTCGTGGAGTAATTTTTAACGATGGTGATTAACGTGTGGTCCTCCCATGCTCCTGCTGTCCGTGCTGCTGCCACCCCTGTGCCTGGCCCTTAAATGAAATTGTGGTGGAGTCCAGCCCTGCACACAAGATTTTATGCTAATAAATCCTCCCCCTTGACCCCCAGTTTACCTCCATGTATCAGGAGTTAATTATGTGTAATAAAAGCTGCCCTGACTCAGCCACAGCAGTACTAGCACAAGAAGCAACAGGTCTTCCCAGGGCTAACAACTCCTCGCTCTTAGGAGCTGTGATTTCGTATGATGGAGACAAGAGTGTCTCTTGTACAAAGCCAAGGAGACCCGGACAAAGAGTCAGACTCCATCATTTCCAAACCCCTTTGCAGCAGGGAACGTCCTCCTGGCTTGCACCCTAAAAACCAGAATTTTGCAGCAAGCAAATGGGTTGTAGCCCCTTGATCCTGCGTATGTTTCACCTCCCTGGTGTGAGTGGCCTTTGAGGAATCCCACAGGTTTATAAAATTAAACTCAAATCTGAATGTTTGAACAGAGAGGTGAGTGCTGGCAGTGTCACTGCTCAGAGCATGGGCATGCTTGTGAGTTCAGCTTTTCCAGGGCCACAGCAGGAAAAATCTGATGTCAGGCCAGATGCAAGTGATACACATCACTTGCAAGGCAGGATGTGTTCTCCGTGTTCCTGCTAACCTTAGAAAGCAAGTGCTTGGATTGCCACACTGAGGATTTGCAGCAACAAGGAGAATGTAATTAAATAACAGGGATGATCTCATTATTGTAATGATGAGGTGTCATTTAATAAGGAGAATCCAGCACTGGGAGCTGAGAACTGGAGTCCTAATCCTGGCCCTGGCTCTCAGCTCTGGTAGGTCATATAAGGCCAGCATCCTTTCTTCGATGTGTTTTTATGAAAACTAAAAGTTTGCAGTAGCTATTGCAACAAAGTGACACACATTAACAGCAAAAATTGTCTGGTTCTTTTACTTTCTTTATAAAAAACTGGGTTAGTACAATTTTCCTTTATATGAGGGACCATGAGGGTCTCCTCCAGATGATGCATATTCAGAGCCCAGAACCATGAGGTCACTGAAGGAAGTGCTGCTCCAGTCCTCTNACAGTTATGGTGGTAAAACACTGGCAGCCAGAGAGCTGGTGGATGCCCCAGCCTTGGAAACATTCAAGGTTGGTTTGGACAGTGCCTCTGAGCAACCTGGTCTAGCTGAGATGTCCCTGTTCACCAGAGAGGGCAGTTGTGAAAAGGCAATCATGAAAGTCCATTCCAACCCATACTATTCCATGATTTAAGAAAATAAATCATTAATCATGGGAACAGGAAAGGGAACCACATTGGCAGAAACTGTTGAGCTTTTAAGCCTCCTTCATGGAGTCCACCCCAGGATCTTCAAGGAATTTCTTTTAATTTCCCTCTTGATAGTGGAACATATAATGAAGATATAGTGAAAACCTCAGTAATAATCATTGTCCCACCAGGCATCCCAGTGCTGTGGGCTGCAAACCACCTCACCAGAGCAGCTCTCAGCAGAGCACTCTGCTGTTGAACAGACAAAGCCAAAATGAAATCCAGAGGTCTGAAGAGAGAGAGATCCAAGTGGAAAGCAAGATGCAAACAGATGGTGGTGATGAACACAAAGAGGGCCCTGCTCCTTGACACCTTCAAAATAGTTTTCAATATTTTCTGAGATACTGTTGAAGCCAGAAGCTTGTGGAGATCTTGGGAAAATAAATCCTTTTACAGACCCTTCTGAAATTGCCTTTACACCCACCATTACTCACAGACCACAAATAGAAAACCACTGGTTTGGCAAGAAACAGCTGGAGCACAAAGAAGACTGTGACGTTCTCCTCCGACTTTAAGTCTGTAGCATAATGGAATGGTGCTTGCTTTGCTCAACATAAAAATATACAAATAATCAGAAAAACATGGCAACAGGATGACAAAACCATGGTGTAATATTTCCCAGAATGACCTCAAAGCCATAAATCAGCCCTCTGAATTGTCAGCAGCAATCCAGCTGAACAGTCAAATTGCCCCAAGACTCAGCCTATTTTATTAAGGGTTATTGCTGCGCATTATTTATTTACAGAGTGCTGTACATGTAGACACTGCTTTACAGGTACATAAAAGACCACCCCGAGGAGTTCAGTTGCACTCCAGGCACACAAATATGACATTCATGGCAGCAGCACCACGGGTTAACGATGCTGTTTCAGGTTTCTTGTTTCCCTCTTGATTTTATTGCACTGAAGTCAAACATATTTTAAACCCTGGACTTGGAGTCAACCTGTTTGTCTGAGGCAACACATGGCCCTATTATCTCAGGATCGGTGTCTAATGGGTTTATCTGTCCCACATAGGATAGCTAAACTTGGGTTTAGGAACTGATGCTTGGATTGGCTGGAAATTTTCCACCAAACTGGTTTTGCCTTTGATTTCTATTGGAAGATGATGTTTTTAGCAAAACAGGGATTTTTTTTTGCATACAAACTGAGCACCCCACTTGGGTAAAAGGCTGGCTTTGCACTTGTCTGTGTGTAAAATTCCCTCTTCCCTTCTTCCTACTCTGGAAAATGGGGATAGGAGTGTTAAAACAGGTTTCTGCAGGAGTTGCATTATAATAAATAGAAGCAGGGTATTTTCCATCCTCAATTTCATGTTTCATAGGTGTTTAGCATCCCTGCTCGAACTCATCCAAGGGCACAAGTTCATGTCCTGATGAGGGAAAGCAAAGGAGCTGAGCAATTAGAACAATTGCAGATTTACTGGGAATACTAACAGGAATTCCGCCCCCCCGCCATTGCATGTACTAACACAGTTGCTGGGTGGCTTTTCTCTCCCAGTTCATGGTGTTTTGCAGTCCCAGTGACTGGTGGGAGTACAAACATGGCTAAGTCGCTGTCTCAGATAGCAGCGGTTTCTCATCCAGCCAGAGCAAGCCAAGAACATTTCCCACCACCAGCATCAAAGCTCCTTTCTCCAGATGTCATGACGAAAGGCAGCATCTGTCTGTCTAACGGGAAGTCTCCCCACCTCTCAGGGATGTAGGAGGAATTGCCTCTGATTTTCTTTTTCTTCAAGCATTATTACTCTAGACTTAAATAAGAGAGGAGCCTTTAGTCACCCAGCCATTGAAAAGTGCTTCAGATGCCGGTGGAAATACATGTGAGCTATTAATTAAGGACTTAATTGTTAATTATTCTGACACTGAAAAGTTCGCTAGACCTTCCCAGTCTGCCCAGACACACAGCCCTGCCCTGGGGAGCTATTGGCTCCTTCCTGACAGCATGGAGCAAATTTGTAATGAAGTGGTGAAAGGCTGGGGGAGAGAGAAGCTGGGGCATCTGCTCAGGCATACCAAGCACCACTGTCCAGCCAGGAATGGCAGAGATGGAAAACGAGCACCTGGAATGAGGAAGGAGCTTTGCTTGTTTATCTCTCTGGCAACCTAGCTAAACACATCTTGAAAATGAATGTAAAAGTGAGATGAGACCTAATTTCCTGAGATATGAGAAGTGAAAGAAGTTATAAAAGAATGTTTGTGCAGTTAAGACATAAACTTGTAGATCTTCCCAAGCTGGAACTTAATTCTTCCTTGGCCACAATGTTCAGCGTATAAATCACAGACATTCCTCAGAACCTGGGCTGAATAACTGGGAATGCCAACATACCCAAGGGGACAGTGCCAAGACAAACAGGAGTCGTGCTGGGAAGTGCTGGTAGCCCTGGTAGCCAGGGCTGGCAGGAGCTGTGGCAGGGAGCGCACGAGCCGTGACTCGCACAGCTGCCTTCTCCTCACACCCAGAAACTCAGCCACCTCCAGTCTCGCCCAGGGCCACACAGGCTGCCAAAAACGCAACCCCAGCCATCTCTGGGAGAGTCTGCAGGCAGAGCTGGGAGCAGCCTGGAGCCATCACCCAAAAAGTCATCCCAGGCTTTTCTCCTGCAGTGCTCTTCTCTTCGTGGAGTAATTTTTAACGATGGTGATTAACGTGTGGTCCTCCCATGCTCCTGCTGTCCGTGCTGCTGCCACCCCTGTGCCTGGCCCTTAAATGAAATTGTGGTGGAGTCCAGCCCTGCACACAAGATTTTATGCTAATAAATCCTCCCCCTTGACCCCCAGTTTACCTCCATGTATCAGGAGTTAATTATGTGTAATAAAAGCTGCCCTGACTCAGCCACAGCAGTACTAGCACAAGAAGCAACAGGTCTTCCCAGGGCTAACAACTCCTCGCTCTTAGGAGCTGTGATTTCGTATGATGGAGACAAGAGTGTCTCTTGTACAAAGCCAAGGAGACCCGGACAAAGAGTCAGACTCCATCATTTCCAAACCCCTTTGCAGCAGGGAACGTCCTCCTGGCTTGCACCCTAAAAACCAGAATTTTGCAGCAAGCAAATGGGTTGTAGCCCCTTGATCCTGCGTATGTTTCACCTCCCTGGTGTGAGTGGCCTTTGAGGAATCCCACAGGTTTATAAAATTAAACTCAAATCTGAATGTTTGAACAGAGAGGTGAGTGCTGGCAGTGTCACTGCTCAGAGCATGGGCATGCTTGTGAGTTCAGCTTTTCCAGGGCCACAGCAGGAAAAATCTGATGTCAGGCCAGATGCAAGTGATACACATCACTTGCAAGGCAGGATGTGTTCTCCGTGTTCCTGCTAACCTTAGAAAGCAAGTGCTTGGATTGCCACACTGAGGATTTGCAGCAACAAGGAGAATGTAATTAAATAACAGGGATGATCTCATTATTGTAATGATGAGGTGTCATTTAATAAGGAGAATCCAGCACTGGGAGCTGAGAACTGGAGTCCTAATCCTGGCCCTGGCTCTCAGCTCTGGTAGGTCATATAAGGCCAGCATCCTTTCTTCGATGTGTTTTTATGAAAACTAAAAGTTTGCAGTAGCTATTGCAACAAAGTGACACACATTAACAGCAAAAATTGTCTGGTTCTTTTACTTTCTTTATAAAAAACTGGGTTAGTACAATTTTCCTTTATATGAGGGACCATGAGGGTCTCCTCCAGATGATGCATATTCAGAGCCCAGAACCATGAGGTCACTGAAGGAAGTGCTGCTCCAGTCCTCTCAGTCTTCCAAATGCACACCTAAATGGCTGATTATCAGGCCCTGCCATGGCACTGCTGGGGTAATACAGCCTTTGGGAATTTTTTTCCCAAATACAATTGCCTTTANCCTTCATCCTTGCTACTGATGCTAAGTTTGTTAGGTTGTAAGACATGCCCCTCTCTTCCCCCTTATTTTCTGCTTTTATTGTGCTGTACATTTTAGGTTTTTAGGCTGGGAGTCCTGAGGGCTGCTGTAGGCCGGGAAAAGGGGCAGTGGGCTCTGCAGTGCTTTGAGCAGGGCTGCACACACCTCTGAAATCCTTCTTCAGGGTTTCTTATTTCCCATCGCTCAGCATGTTCTGCAAGTGTTATTTGTCTGTTGCTGAGGCTCAGATGTCAAACAGCATCCCCTCAGAGCCCAAAATTTTCATCCCAGATGCAAGCAGCTCAGCAGCTCCCATCAGCCATGATGGTGCTTTTGGGGCACTTGTGAGACCCCAGCGCCACCACACATCCCACCAGCCCTACGTCCAGGTGCTCTCCCTGCTTGTGCCACCATCCCCATCCCATTTCTGTGCTGAAAGACTCATTGAGTGGTTCCTCCTACCCATCAGAACAGAGGAATCTCTCCCTGTCCTGAGTGTATGCTGTTGCTCTTTTTTACCTCGGCATAAGAGAAATGGAGCATGGAAGGGATTTTCCCCCACAGCCTGACCTGCAATCACTTAGTGAAGTAAAGCTCTGCTCTCTGATCTCTTCCAGAATTACAAAAAAGTTAAGACTAGAGCAATGTGTGCAGCAGATTTCAGCACAGTCCCACAGCCTTATCCCAAAATGAATCTTCGCATTTTAATTTTACCATTTGCCTCTGAGCCTTACACGATGCTGCTGGTTTCCCTTTGTTTTGACACAAGCCAAACACAGCGGGTAAAAACACTGAGCTTCCTCTCCAACAGGCACCATGCACACACAGAGCTCTGGGACACATCCATGAGAAACTCTCCTCCCTTCAACAAACATTCTGCAAGGCAAAATAAACCACTGGAGCATCCCGTAACCAAGATTGCAGTACAGAATCCAGTGTTTTGATCTTTGCTGTGGCAGGATTCAAGGATCCCAGGCTGTCATCTCTTGTTTTGTTTTGTTTTTTTGGGGTTTTGTTTTTTGTTTTGTTTTATTTTTCCTATTGTCCAGATCCTGGGAATTTTCTTTCAATTTTTTAAGAAAAGATATTGAGGCCTCCCATTTGGGCAGAAAAATCTTAAAATCCCAAACATATAAGTTTTCTAAACTTGAAGCAACCTTGCAGTCTGGGAAATGACCAATGACTCATTTTTAAATTTCCAATGTTAAAATATCCACAATGTTGTTAATCACTCATATTAATATCACCATCCAACAGCGAGTTTAATAAGGATGCTAATGAGCTGCTCACTGCAATCCAAAAATCACAACTTTAATGTGTCTTTTCTTCAGCCTTATGATTATAGAAACACAGAACCACCAATGTTGGGAAAGACCTCTAAGATCATTGAGTCCAACCTTTAACCCAACATTGCCAAGTCCACCAAAGGATGATACCAAAAAATGCCCTAAGAAAAGCTGAGAGCAGCTCTCTTCTGCAGCACTTAAAGCAAGGAGATGTCAGGAGAAATTGCAACCTTTTGGTCTTCTGGTTTCTGTGTTTTGACACAAGATTTGGATCAGGCATAGCCCAATAACTGGTATTGAGAACACGACCTTGTTACCACTAAGCCCTAATGAGGATTTCTGATAGTCCCAGAGCCCAGTAGCTCCAGCAGGACTCATTCCCATCCCTGGAGCTCCCATCCTGGCGACCTGGAACAGAAAACCAGACTGTAAAACACCAGGTTTCTCAGCCCAGGCTGGATTTTCCTCTCCTTTCCAAGGGCGTCTGCAGTGCTTCAGAAAGGTTAGATATGAGCTAAACAATGTCTGAGTGGTTTGAAATGTTTCAAATTACTGCTTTCCACCATCTTCCCCTGCTCCCTGGCATTGTAAAAGCAAACCTTAAACCACCACATGTCTTTGCAAAACTTGTCATGAAAAATTCTTCCTGTTTTCTGGCTGCTTATAAAACCATCAGGAAAAATTGTTGTTTGTCTTATTGCTATTGCTGTACAAAGTACAGCCTCTTCCAATGGAGGAGAATGTCTAGTTTTCTTTATTCAGGAGACAGATCTAGGATGCCCAATTTCTGGCATTATCTGGTTAACTTTGCAAGATGGAACCCAAAGAATTTCCCCGTAGACTTATTTTGGTTTTTCCTAAGTGGTAACTGCACAAGTCCTGCATTCTCTGTCAATCATTTGAGGAACCACAAGAGAAAGAGAAAAAATATATATCAACATGAGTTCCTCTTCCTTCAAAAGCTGGCTTGAAGGTTGTTGTGGTTGGAGAGAGGGCAGTGCAAAAGGAGAAAAATATGACGCAGCGAGGTGGTTTAATAGAAATGCCAAGCAGAGAGTTCATTCCTGACATCTGCCCAGGCACAGAGGGAAGGTGCACAGGCAGAGCCTTCACCCAACGGTGAAACCACAGCACGGGACATTTTTAGTACTGTTCTCTTGCTGGAGGTTAGAAATAGTGGTAAGATGGAGATCTCACTGCTCCTTGTGAGGCAGTGGGACATGATCCCTCTGTGTGTGTGCACAGAGGGATGGAAGGATGGAGGGGTGCAAGGGTGGTGGGATGTAGGGGCGGAGAGCTGGAGGGATGGAGGTTTGGAGGGCTGGAGAGGTTGAGGGATTGATGGCAGGTACATACCCTTGCTCTCAAAGAACATCCTGAGAGGGGCATCCCTCTCACAGTGTCCTGTCCCACCACCCTCTCTTCTCACCACTCCAAGCCTAAAATTCACATCTCTCAACCCTATTGGCCTAAAACCTTTCCCACCCCATATCTTCCCCAGTCCAGGTCTGTCCCACTCAAGCACACTCACCCCAGTTGTTGCAGCTCCCCTTCATCCCCAGCTCATTTCCCATGGAAGAGCAAAGTAAAAGGGGCTTGGGCAAGAGGGGAAGACACACAAACTTATGATTTCACTTTGAAAAATGCCAATTTCCCCACCTCAGACATCAAGAGGAATGTCATTAGTGCTGGACACTAATGAAGGTGATCTCCTGGCTGGGATGAGAGAAGGTCAGGGATGCGGAGGAGTGACCCAGAAGGGATGCCCTGTGCTCAGGGTGCTCAGCTGGGACACAATTATGTGAAGTGCTTGTGCCTGGGTGACCTACATACAGAGCAAATGTGACACCATGCTGCCCAATCAATACCTGTCAGGTCACATTACCTGTTATTGGTGAACATGGCTGTTAATCCCAACATATTGTATTTGCAGAACTTTCTGGCCTCCCTAGGGCTGTCTGGGGTGGAGTTTTGTCTGGCTGAAACTTCTCTAAGGGAGAGAAGCTTGATGGAGGAAGGGTCTTTGTGCATGGAGGAAATGTGTAGTTTGCTGCTGCTGGCCTGCTCGTGAGGTGTCCTCACTCCCCAAAAGGCAAGGTTTAGGAGATGACTTAAAATCTGCATTACAGGCCACAGATTTAGCCATGTAATATGAGCACTTAACTGTGGGAAACAACTTTGAGGTCCTGACTAGGAGGACTGTGTGTTTGTGTTCATGGGGTACACTTTTTACTGTGGCCTTGCACGCTCCATGGAATCCTGGCAAATCCAGCACCTCCCACACCCAGGGTTTTCCCTTTAGTCTTCAGCCACACAGAGTTCTCCTTGACACTATAGAGTCATAGGATGGTTTGGGTTGTAAGAGATCCTAAAGTTCACCTGGTAAGGACACCTTCCACGAGGCCAGTGGGAGATTTGCAGGGCAGGTCTTTATTTTACCTTTATTTTCTATCAGACATGGGTCTTCCTCAGCTGCTGCTGAGGGGAAGGAAAGACCCTGCAGATGGAAGACTGTCCCAGCAGTTAAGGCCCCAGCCAGGTTCCCCTCAACAGCTGACTTGAAAGAGCTCCCTGTCACCATCTGTTCCCAGGAACAAATTTGTGGTTTCAAAACAAGTGCACTGACAATGAAAAAGAACCCAGAGGGAAATCCCACACGAACAGCTTCTTAAACAGAAGTGGTAGTTGCAATGCTGTTAAAGATGCTGCCACACTCAAGCTGGTTAATATTGTTGGCTCTAATTGGATGCCACTTCTTTAACCCAATGGTGTTTTGGATTGGGCAAGAGCCCTTAAAATAAAGTTTGTTCATAGCAGAGCTCACAGGAGTCCTGTTGGGAATGCTGAAGTCAAGGGAATCAGATGGTGGGAAGATTTTGGTGACTTTTAGCCAATGTCTCTGTGTGTGCAAACCTCAGCCACAACCTGGCTGGGCTCCAGGTGGCTCATCCGTGTGCCACAAGCCCTGCAGTGTGTCTGCTGGAGGAACTCAGGTTTCATGTGGATAATAAAGGGCTGGATTTAATCTCCCTGGCTGCTGTAAAGCTGCCCACACATGTGGCTGGGGTGCCTCAGGTAAGCCAGATCCAGATCCACTCTCTGCAGAGAGGAAGCCAAAGGAAAGCTCTGTCTGAAATGCTCCTCTTGGAATGCCTCCCTTTCCTTGCTCAGCTTTCTGCCTGGGACTCTGGCCCAAAGCAGCTGAGCACTTCTGACTGCTACAGGGACTTTAAATTTTGCTTGTGTGCCCTGGAATCTCTTGGCTGGGCTCTATATTCCACCTGTGTCCACAGAACATGAGGCTGCTGCTTTGGATGTGAACTGCTGCCGGGTCAGAGGAGCAGAGCCCAAAGTCTTGGCCCCATGTGGGTGAAAGTAAAGCCAGGCTGAGAGAGTGCAAGGACCAATGAATCACCAATATGTGATAGGTCTGGGTCCAGAGAGGATAATTACAGCATTTCCTTTACCCAGCTTTTCTGATTTTATTTATTATCAATTCAGAGTCCAATTAAGCAGGTTGTGTGTCAGATACACATCGCACACTTGCCGTCCAGAATTTCCCTTCTCATATTTAAAATGGAGAAAGCTTCAGTGTTTAAGGTCTGAACAAACCCTAGAGCATGATGCTGATGGGATATCTGAGTTAGGAGAGGGCCAAGACAACTCCTGCATTTGTTCTCCAGGTCCCTTCTCTGTCCTCCTGGCCGTGGAACGGGGCTATCTGCTCTCTCTGAAAGCAGAGGCAGCTCAGAGTTGGCACTGCCAGACAGTGACATCACATCAGGACACTGGTGACCAGCCAGGTCTGACCTAGGGGATCAGGACCTTCCTCTGCAGCTACGATGGGAAGATTTTGTGGGAAATCATCATATCATTTCAGCTCTGTATCCAAACCAATCAGGTTCTTCATTAAAAATTCTGCCAGGAGTATGATACTGAAAGATGAAGAGGTAAAAATCACAACAGCCAGCTCCTCTTGACCTCTGGACAAATTCCTGTTCTGTGTCCCTGCTGCAGGTCAGGTTTTGTCTTTACAAGCAGAACTTTCTGTTTCGGATGGGGCTCATCCAAGTACTCACAGCCATGGGTCACTCCAGGCCTACAGCTGCACTTTGCCTCCCAAGACTCTCTCTATCTGGATTAATCTATAATGTGGGATCTGGGGAGCCCCAAACCAGTGAAGGGGACAAGAAGAGAGGAGTTTCTTACATGTTGTTTAATCTTGTGGAAGATCTGAAACCCAGTGGAGGAGAAGCAGCTTTGCAGCTTGAGCCTAGAGAGCTTGGCAAGGCTAAACTGGCTAAGGATTTGTCCTGTTGATGTCCTACTGCTCCAGAAACCCTCATCGTGCCCCGCTAACTCCATGGGAGTCCTATCTGGTGTCTCAGGGACAGGCTGCTGGGCAGGGGCAATGCAGTGCTCATCTCCTGCTGGGTTTGAGCAGCACTTTGCACACCCCCTCGACACCTCTGGACATGTGCCTGGTCCCTCATCACCTACTGAACAGCAGCCAGGAGAGCTGCAGGGGCCCATGTCTGCCTGAAACCATTTCCACAGTGCTTGAATGTGTGTTGTTAGTTGGGTTGCAGCCAGGTGATGAGGCCAGGTAACGTCCCTGTGGGCTGGGGGATGGAGACAGGGACCGCTTTCCTGCTGGGTGAAGAAGAAAGGAGTCACCCAAACCCACATGTGCCAAATCCCAAATCCCATCCTTCCTTTCCTTGTGTTTTAACCATCCCTTGGTGACCCACTGCTCCTTCCGACACTGGTGCCTCGTCTGAAGGGGAACATGGAGGGGATGCTGGATGCTCTGGCACGAGACAGAAGTGGCAACAGCAGGCTGGAGCCCTGCTTTGCTTGGCCACAGAGACTCTGACACCCAGCAGCTCCCAGCTGAGGCCAGGGTGTGGTGTCACCCAAGCCAGGGCTCTCCATGAGCAGCCTGGGCTGGGCCCATGGGAGCACACGGGGCTGTCTCCTTGCTGCAGCTGCAATCTGAGCCCTGGCTGCAGGGCAGGCTCTGGCCACTGGTAGGAAGGCATCCCCAGCGAGGAAAGCAGACACATCAGCTGCATCCAGGGGAATACCCACAAAATGCCCTCTGGTACAAAAAAAATCCTCTCCAAATTTCCTTTGATTATTCCTGGTGGACAAGTCACTTTTACCCTAAGGCTCCAAGGCATTTTGGGATGATGGTAGCCATGAAATGACTCATTGGCAGGCCTTGAAACCAAAGTCTATTATTCCTGGCATCCAACAGCAAGCCTCAGTGCGATTTTAATTTGTGGCTGCCTCCAGCATTCATTTTTAAAGGATTTTTGGGAAGGGGGAGATGTTGTTTAGTGGTGGTTTTCCCCAAGTCTCCTGCTGACTGCAGCCCAGGTATCCCAGACAGGTTATTCTCAGAAGGTGGAAAAACCACCAGCCCAAGGCGTCCCTCCATCCCTCTTTTATTCAAGGGAAGCTGAGATCTACATGCTGGTCACTGGCCATGTCATCTCCATCCCTGGGTTTTGGTACTTGCTCACCTCAGTCTGAGGTGTTGCATCACCACAACAGCTCAGGTGTAGTTACAATCTATGTATAGATACACTTTATATATATATATATATGTACACACATATATATAAAGAATATTTATCAATATTCTGATAACTGTACCGACATTGGTAGCAAGAGCCTGCATGCCACACATACAGCTACATAATCTAAATCTTAACACACATACATATGTACTTGCCTAGGATGAGTTCACTAGGGGAGAGAGGGGAATCTTTGGTCCAGAGACTGACAAAATCCAGTCAAAACCTGAAAATACCCAGGAAAAGCAGAAGGAATGAGCAAGCCTGCCCAAACCCTTCTCTTGCATTGCACCCCTCACTAAATGTTTCATGTGAAATACTGCCTTTATGCTCAGTGAAAATGTTAAAAGAAATGTTTCTGAGAGTTAGGACAAAGGCTCAAAATTCCCTTTTGATGGTTACAGGAGCAGGCAGAGGAGACAGAGCCTTTCAGAGCAGGCAGGGATGGAGGTATCTGGGCTGGGAGGGAGAGTGGCCGTGCTCTGCAGATGCTGGATGAGGCTGTGGATGTGCGGCTCGGGTCGGCCGAGGTCACTTCAGCTCCCATCAGCGCCTCCTCTGCAGCTGAGCTCCAGGAGCCAAAGGCACAAGTGCCACTCTCCTGGCACTGCTCGGGAGAGAGGGCTCGGCTGGAGCTGGACCCAGAAAGCAAAACTCCACGGGAGCATTTTCCTCGTGGCTCTGAAAATTAGGAGAGAGCAAAACAGCCCAAGCTGGAGGATGCCACAAGAACCTTGCCTTGGGAATGAAAGAGGCTTCATCTACATGGAATGTCACACAAACACGGTGATAGAGAGTATGAGAAACCAAAAGTTGCTCTCTTTTGCCTTCCAGGACAATATTTTCCTCCACTGAACAGTCACCAAGGCTTGGTGAGGGCTGTGTGAGGATTTCTCTGCCACAGACCACCTGTGAGAATGCAGTGGAGGCATTTATTTAGATTTGCTACAGTTTGGTCTTCCCAGCTATACATCAGGAAAGAAATATCTCAACCCTGTGCCATCAGAATGTTGTGAAGATAAAAGCGTGAAAAGGCAATTTGTCTTAAAAAGGGCTTAATAAATGTCGTGGAAAAGTGCAGAGAGAATTAATTCCTGTTGCAGGACATCATCAAAGACTCAGTTATCCAGCACAGGTGTCTCAGGATGAACCTTTCTTTCTTGAGGGTTCCTATTCACAGCAGTGAGACAAACCCACACTTTGCCACTGGGAATTTCATTGCCAAAGCTGGATATTTTTGTGTCCTTCTATAAACCGAATCAGTTTCAGGTTACACAAGCCTAACAGATAAAAGTTCATCAACCCCAGCCTTCGTGGGGTGAAAAAAAGGCACCTCCAGGACACATTAAGTTCCTGCAGTTCCCTCTTTTTTAGATAACTCACAAAGATGGACTGGATTTTGGACCCTGTAGGCTCCTGAGATTCTCATCAAGGAGTTTCAAGTGAGAGCTGTCTTTTATTAGCAAGGCTGTTGGCATAGGAGTTTTGGGTCTGATTCCTCAAGCTGG
Organism: Donacobius atricapilla; assembly: GCA_013397315.1. Classification (NCBI taxonomy): domain Eukaryota; kingdom Metazoa; phylum Chordata; class Aves; order Passeriformes; family Mimidae; genus Donacobius; species Donacobius atricapilla. The sequence continues at coordinate 756,338 of WBMY01016914.1, forward strand.
GACCTGCTCTCACCAACACCTGAATGCCCTCAGCTCCTGTCAGGGCACTCCATCTCTCTGGGGGTTGAGCCCTTCAGGATCCTTGTAACTCTGTACAGGAATTTTGGGTGGGGAAGGGGGAGCCTGTATTGGAAAGGAGCATCAGCGCAGTTGTAAGAGACAGGAGGCTGTGACCCGTGCTGGGAAGCAGCCAAGAGACCAGTACTAGCATATGGAAAAGGCTCTTTGAAAGAAATGCATGTTGCTGATTCTGAGGAGCAATCAGCAACACCTCTTCACATGCTGTATTTTTTAGCACAAATTGAGGATAAAACATCCTCTCTGCTGAGACAGCAGAGTCCACGTTTCCTTTCCTTCACAGACAGCTTCCCCCCACTGTGTCACAGGTATATTGTATGAACTCATCCCACTTCCTTTGCCTGGGATACATGCCACAATCCCCTTTGCAGCAGCAGGGAAACTGAGGAACAGGCAGTTCAACTACCTTGCCCTTGGCCATAGACCTTGTCAGCGGCAGAGCTGAGATGCAGGCTCGGGAGCTACATGTACTGCTGCAGCTTTATTCCTGTGCTGTGTCAGAAAACATTATGTCTCACTTTGATGCATCCAGATTTTCTTGACATAAATTGCTGAAATTGCTGAGAGAGGCATTTATTTCAAAGTTCAGCACATTATACGTAGGGAGAGAGAAGTTGAGTAACTGGAAAAATCAACTTGGAGTTGCATCACTGGGAGCCAGAATGTTTGTTTAGTCCTTTGTGAGATGAAGCAAGCTTCAGTTTGGCCTCATCCAGGCATGATTAGTCAGGAGATAAGGAAAGGTTTCTGGACAGGTCCCTGATACTGAGCAATTTCAGGCATGGCTATATCTTGTGAAGGAGGGGTCCGGGGGAGAGTAACAGCCCTGTTACAGTTCCCTGTCTACCCCAGCAGACAGTCCTACAGGCTCTCAGATTTCCAAATGACCTGTCCCTCCCACAAGCTGTGTGGGTCCTTTTCCCCCAGTTCTCATCCTCATCCAGCCAAAAACTGCAGTAAATCATAAATGGAGGGACTTTGCAATAAAAACTTAGTCCAGTCAGATCAAAGGCAACTTTTATCTCCCATTTTCTTTGGGGTCCAAAACTCACAAGAGCACAGCTGCTGGCCTGAGGTTGCAGCTGTATTGCTCCCAGATGATAAAATAGCTGTGGCTTCAAGGTCCTCTGTGTTTGCTTAAGCTAAGACACTCACCTCCTGCCAACTCAAGCAAAACTCTTCACTAAATTGTTCACACACTATCCCTGTCTGCTGACCCAATGTGGGATGATGCAGGAGAGAAAAACATGAGGAAATTCTCCAAGACTTCTGATTTTTACGTGCTGTCCCATGGTGACAGCTGACCTTGCTGGTATTTCTGATTTTATTTCATTTCACCTCTCACTTTGTGTCACCTGACACATTCTGCACCAGCCAGGGCAAATCTGGGTTGGCCTTTAAATCACTTTTGGCCTTTAGAGATCATTCTGTAAATGGCAGAATGAAAATCTTGCTGTGAGGTCTGGGGGTCAAGAGACTTTTCTTCAGAAGCTGAGATTTTGTAGATCATGGAACCATAGAATGGTTTGGGTTGGAAGGGACCTTCAAAACCATCCAGTTCCAAGTCCCTGCCATGGGCAGGGACATCTTCCACAGCAGACTAGGCTGCTCAAAGCCCCATCCAATCTGGTGTTGTCTGTCTTATAATTTAGCTTCCCACCCAGCCCTTATCTAGCCCGAATCCTGCTCAGGTTTGCCAAAGAAATCTCGTTTTGATGTATTTATTTAGAGGTGATCAGTTGTAAAAAGCAAGGCCTGAGTGTTCCTATTTAAAAACATACAGGGTTTGGATTTAAACTCATCTCATAAAAAGAAAAGAGTTACCACCTGTCATCTCTTTGGGGATCAAAACCAGAAGGGACAGTGTTTTGGCTTCCAGGAGCACTTTTAAGTGAGAAGTGCTGCTTGGGATTATTTACCTTTTTTCAGCCTGCAGCCTTGGCTGGGCAGATCGGTGGACTTGGCAAGGCTGCTAAAACCACACTCAGGAGAAAGAGTCCAAGGAGAAGAGCAATTAAATCCCAAGTGGTCCCGTGCAGGGCTGCTGGAGGCTGCTCTCCTCTGGCTCTGTACATTGTAACTGAGCTGCAACACCAGTGCCCTCCCTTCTGCTCTTTATCCCCTCCCCAGTCCTCATCAACTTCATTTCCCCAGACACTGTCTTCCCCTTGGAGGGCTCCATGCTCTAAAGAAGCCAAGTGAAAAACAATTCAAGCCCCAGCAAAAGCCTGACCTTTATGAAGAAAGAAAGTCCCGAGGAAATTCTTCATAACCCGCAATTCCTCCAATTTGTTTCAGCCATTTCTAGCATTGCACTTTCCTGCTCTGGACTCTGACTTTAGAGCCATGAATTTTTCTTCTTGTCTCAAGTCTGGACACCAGTTTTTGTGATGAAACTGCTGCCAGATATCCAGCCACTGTCCAGGTGGTTATTCCTTGGAAACAGGCCCGGTTGCTGATGATCCTTCCAGAGATACACCCTCTGCTTGGGAGCTTACAGGAAGTGAAGGTTTGGAAGATGCCAAAGCAACAGAGCTTTGAGTTCTTGGGTCTGATGTCAGAATAATCAGATCATTTCACTCTGCCCAGCTTCCCAGCACTTGTTTAAGTACAAACATTTCAGTCTAGGGAAATGTCTCACCTTCCCAGAAAAAGTGTTGCGCTGACTTCCTCATCCTTCCTTGTACCACTGACATTTCTTAGAAATCTCCTCCCATGACAGCACAGAGATGTTGGCAGCTCTGGCCACTTCGCTCTAAGCAAAAAGCAGGTTTTCGTGGACTGACGAGAGCTGATGTGGTTTTGAGACTGTTCTTTTAGCAACACCTTCTTCTGCAGCACTTTGCGGGGTGGTGCTCCATGAAGGGAGCTAATCTTCATCAGCCTCACCCAAATAAAAAATAAATGTGAATTCAAAGGGCAATGAACATCACAGTGAGCTTGTTCTGAGTTTCCTGAGGCAGTTGGCTTGGTCTGAGCTGTGCCATCACTCACTGCCTAAGGGAAGGCTGCAGGGATGGAGGCTGAAATCACAGCTCCTCGCTGTGGGGAGGAGCAGCACCCACCCACCCCTGCTCCCAGCTCTCTGCTTGCTACCTCCATCTCATCTCCCAGGGCACATGAAGGACCTCCAGGCTCTTCCTCTTCCTAGAATTCACCTTCCAGGTGAAAGGATGTGCTTCAGACAGCTCCAAAGAATGGCCTTGGTTTTAAATTTATTAATTAATAAATTGATCAATTAAACACAAATGTTCCTCCACACACTGAAGGCAATCAGTGTCATGTGAATGGCAAGTTTTCAATTAGGAGAAGAGATTCTTTATGAAAAGAAAGCTGTAAATGTGATTTGTTTCTCCTCTTGACCTTGGGAGACCTTTACCTACATTTATTTCTCAGACCTGAATTAGCACCATAATAACACAGGGCTAGAAAATTATACTTAAACCTCCCAGCTATTTCTGGGTTACAGAGGCTCTTTCTTTTTTTCAGTCTAACCTAGTTTTCCAGTGGAACATTCCCAGCCTCTACAAAGAGACATCCCAGTTTTCCTCCCCATATAATTATATAAAGTCTGGCCTATATGCGTGCCCTTTAGCTCAGTTGTCTTTAATGTCAGCAAGGGTTCCTGCTCCCCTCGGACAGGTTAGGAGCAGGAGGAAAGATTGACACTTCACCCTTGATTCTGCCCTGAAAATGGGCCAGATAGAAGTCATCACCACGGCCTGTGAAGCCTCTTATTAATGTGTGTTTGGCTGCAATTCAGTCGCCAAAGTCAAACTGTGTCCCACCACTGATGCTGTGGGAAGGCTGAGCTGAAACAGGGACTGGATGGAGCTAGAGAATAAAGTAGGGATTTATTGAAAGGCCTCTAGGATACACCTTGGGCAGGACAGGAGCCTGACCAGGGCTACACCCAAGGTGGACTAAGAATGGTCACAAAATGGCTAATCGGTCACAAGATCTTACATTTTTATAAGTTTTGGTCCATTTGCATATTGGGGCCCAATTGTCCAACCACAGCCTCAGGTTGTGAGGTCCCATCCTTCTTGTTCCTCCCCTCAGCCCACCGTTGTTTGTTCTTTTGGGCCTGAAAGTTGTCCTTGGTTTTCAGCGGGAAAAGGATTGGCTTTGTCTAGCTACTTTGTGAAGAGAGCTCACTAGCACTGAATGTGAGGCTCAGAATTGCACCCCTAGGCAGCACAGATTGTGAAAAACATGAAGGCTAAAACTTAAGGCATCACCACCACAAGGGTCCCATGGCTGTAAGTGGGAAAGAATCACAGAATGACAGAATGGTTTGGGTGGAAAGTGACCTTAAAGATCACCTCATCCCACCCAACTGCCATGAGCAAGGACACCTTCCACTAGATCAGGTTGCTCCAAGCCCCAGCCAACCTGGCTGAAGAACCATCACTGTCCATGGGATGGGGTGGAAATCTGAAAAAGGTCCTTGCAAGAGAGAGTGGGATCATGGCACAGGATAGGCTTCTTTTCCCCACTTCACAGACAGGGATGACATTGATAAGTAAAGTTAAAAATCTCTGCAAGGTAGTGGTAATTTGTTAATTACCATTACATACTGATTTTCTTAATAAAGAAAAAAAAATCAAAGATGAGCGGATCTCTGCATTGCTGTCTTGTAGGGCACAGAGCAAACCCAGAATGCTCAAGGCTGCAGTCCTCCAAGAAATGCTAACAATTGCAGGTCTTAAAACCCAACTGACTTCTTTTTTTTCATCTTGTAAGTGTCACCAAATAAATATTTGGAGGGGGGATCTTTTGTTGTTTCCTTGATTGTCTTTAGTTGTTAGATTGTTTGTTTCCAATATTTCCAAGGGGAATGAAGAGAAATCCAGGATAGAGGATACTCATCCACCATGACACCATACTATCCCTTTCCAAGGAGATTTGTATTTTCTGGACACACACAGGCTGCTCCAGGGGAGGAATCCCAGGGGAGGGTTTGGGCATCTGCAGGCCTCAGCACCAGTCACTTCCAGCTTGGGTCTCGTTTCCTCCATGTCATCAGTATCAGTAGAAAAGTGGATCCAAAGCAGTGGTTTTTCCAGCCTCAGTCAGAACTTTCTGCTGCTTTCAAGAGGCTCTGAGTCAGGCCATGCTTTGCCACATCAGCAACGTTGAAGCTGGACAGAACTGACAACTTGTGCAATCAGAAAATACCTGCAGAGTGATGGCTCTGAAGCTCTGCCTGGCCCCTTGCCTTGATGGGCATGGGGAAAACACCCCAAGTTCTGTGCTGGGCAGAGATGGGCACATTTGCATGGACAGGGTGGCTTTTTGTTTTCCCAGGCTTTTGCCGAGTGGTCTTGAACCATCCAGCAAGGAATTCCACAGTGCTTGATGGAGGGGAGTGGGAGTGGGCTCACTTTGCCACAGGGCAAGGAAAGCTGCTGTTGATCCACAGTGTCCCAAGCCCTTTTATTTCAGTGTCATGAGTGACAATAAAACACGACCCAAACCTCAGCTGTAGTGCTGAGCCTGCTGCTTTCTCCAGAATCACTGGGCTCCGCTCACCCTTGGCTGGGGGCCTGGAAAGTCTGGACACTTCTGTCCTGGGTTGAAACAGCCCTTTCCTAACTTGTTACTGGCAGCCCCCAAAAACTGAGACACCATGAGTCACCGGTAATGGACAAATTCCACTAACTGGCTGTTTCTAATTAAAAAAAAAAAAAAAATTAAAAAGCAGGATTGCAGGGTACTTTGCATCTTCTGCTGCTGCCCACAGCTGGCGTGTGGACACCTTGTCTTGCCTGGGAAACCCAGCCCAGTGCCAGCCCACCTGAGATCAAATGATGTGAGTGGAAAATGTGAGGCCTGCTTAAGGATGGAGGGGATGGGTGAGGAACACCCTTTCCTGGAAAGGGACACACCAGACCATTTTGGAATGTTTTGCTATATTGCACAGTTCCCTCTACAGGTCGCAGCAAGAAGCACCGGGCACCCTAGGGATGACTGATGTGGGAAAGTAATGCAAATAAAGGTAATAAAAAGTTAGTGGCCAGCTGAGGAAGGGGTTTTGATTCTGGCTGGGAGGAGGTTTTCTCAGCTGGTTTTCGTGTTGGCTTTGAGAAATCCCTACCAAAGTTTTAGTTCTGGTTTTCAGGCTGTAATGTCCCTGATTTTTTATCGATCAGACTGGATGCTGGTGATCTTACACCTCAGGTATTACCTTAAAATGGAAAATCATTGTTATGGTTAATAGTTTTAATAATAATAATAATAATGGGAATCAGGAATCTCCTCTGAGGTTTTTGGCCATCATCATGGGACAATTAATGGGTGGCAACCAGTTAAATCCCTTTTTCACATATTTCTCTCCTGCAGGCAGACTCACACTTTCCCGAGGAATTTGAAGGCTGCACCAGCAAAAACCTGAGAAAACACGACACCATCGCAGAGGTGTGAATCTTTCACCCTGGTGCTTGGCGGGGTGCTTGTCTTGCCACCTCAAGCTTCAGCAAAGGCTATAAACTTGACTGATGACAGCAGCTGACAAAATTCAGCCCACCCAAGGAAAAGAAGCACCTTTGGCAAGCGGAGAGACCAATATGATGCAGGAATCTGATTCTCCACGGCATCTCACACTCCTGAAAATCCCGGATTTGGCGGGCTGCAAACATCCAGGGCTGCTCATGGCATTGCCTTCCACCAAACTTTATCCTGGATGAAGAGAGAAACTTGTGTTTTATCTGACACCAAAGCATGTATTGTACTTTCAGTTTGGGCACGTTGCTTAAAGGACTTGGAATACTCCGTTGTGTGTTTGCATGTGTTTTACTCCCAACCATGCCACAAGACAAGGCACACCCCTCCTTTAACTCAGCATCCCCCAGAAGAGCTCCCTGCACAGAGCACGGATTTCTCAGGGTGACAATCCCCCTGTACAGCTTTAAAAGTCTTCAGCATAATCAGAAATGTATTCTTTCCCCTCCCTCAATGGAAAATTAGATTTAATCATGCTTTGTCTGAAAAGAAGATGAAAACTGAAAAACAGTTCTCCCAAAAAGCATCCCAAGCATCAGCAAACAGGAATTAGCTGCACTGCAGCATGAAGTATCTGGTTTCCCAGCTGTTTTGGCAAGTGAACAGACACTTAGTCAAAGAAATACTCTCCCCTTGAAAAAGAGGGTCAGTGGAAATTTTTGGAGTGTTGTTTTCCACCCCTCTGTCCCTTGGGTTTATGACCTGGGCTGCTCCCTGGTGTGCACAGCGGTGGGCACACGGTGAGGCTGAGGGAGGGGAGGTCTGTCCCCTTTCCCACTGCCCCTCCTGCTGTGGTTGCTGGTAACCACACAGCAAAGCACTGGCTCGGCTCCCCCTCCACCCTCAGACCTGGGGCTGGACACTTATTTTTTGTAGATAAATGACTGGTAGGAGCTGCTTAGGGAAAGGTACAACACATAAAAGTGTCTCATCCGTGGAGTTAACCATCAACAAACACCAGTTTAAAGAAGCTCCACACCAGCTCTGTGTCCAGGCCAGTGTATTCATGAGCCGCGGCGGCACTCTTATCACCCATAAACTTTATCTACACACAGGTCCAGCTGCACTGTGTAGCCTCCACGACAGCTGGCACTGGGTTCCACAGGTCAGTCATTTTTCTTGTGTGCAAAATCCAGCCTGGTCCTTATCTGCACTTTGCTAAACCTCCTCCTAATCATAAACCCCCGGCAGCAGCCGGCCGAGCGCCCGGAGGCAGCGCTCCTGCTACAAAGGGCTCCTCTTTCTGCAAGAATGACCACAGCCTGTTAGGACAAGCGCTGTGAATCCATACCACAAATAATCACAGTGATACCAAGACTTTGAAAAGAAATCCATGAAGTGCATTTCACGATGACATTTCTTTGATTGTTCTTAATTGCGTTTGACTCAGCAGTGCGGACTCCAAATTAATGAGCTCCTGTGGTACCACGGAGTCTGGATTATAAACTCAGACAACAACCAGAGCAGGCATGATAATGAGCCACACGACGGTGACGCTTCTCCCCCTCGGCTCTCCCTTTTCTTCCCACCTCCCTCCTGACTTGCAGCAAGAGCAAGGCTGTCTGCTTGCCTCGCTGTGATGGATTTCAATTCCCTGGACCAACCACAGTATTTGTTTTTGGAAGGCTAATGTTTTGGAGGAAATATTAAAGAAGGAAAACAGGCTGGCTCCCTCTTGCCTTGCACTTTGGTTTTTTAGCAAGGATTGTCCCCTGTGAGTGTTTGCGTTACTCCTGGCACTCTGCAGCCCCTGCCCAGGATGGGACACAAGCAATTAAATGCAGTCAATTATGCCTATCCTGAACTTTAAAGCATACTTTATTCTTGCAGAGCAGGACAGCGTGATACACACTGATAATCCCTCACAGCTGTTGCACAGTCTTTCTTCTCTCTTTTTTTTTTT
>WBMY01016914.1:764861-776593 GCA_013397315.1 Donacobius atricapilla
CTCTGTTAGAATCTGAATCTGGACAACACCCTGTGCTTGCCAAGAGCAGAGCTGAGCCATGGGAGGGTGATGGGTGCTGCTGCAAGCAGAGGAGCAGCCCCGAGGTCCCAAGCCCTGCACTCCCCATCACTGCTTGAAGCACCAGCTGATGGTGATGTAGAAAGCTGCTTTTTTTGCAAAGCCCTTTCCTTTTCCCCTGGAGCTCAGAAACAAAGGAGATTCCAGGCCACCTCACAGAGAGACCTGAGCTGAAGCTCAGGAGAGGGAGATGAAGCTCTTGTCAAATTCTGGGTTGGAGTTTTGACTTGTGCTGTACACCAGGGAACCTCTTTTTTTCTCAGGACTGTATGGCCCTTGGGAGAAACCTGATTTGCAGCCAGCAGCCTGGTTTGCAGCCAGCAGTCTGGCATGCAGAAGGAATAAAAGAGCAATTCCTGGAGCTCTCTTTCCAATAGCTTTCCCTTGAAGTTAGCCTGCCTGCCAGGACATTTCTTATTTTGGTTGAGCCCTGTCTTTCAGATGAGCTTGTCATCCTAGTCCTTGAAGTCCCTAATCCCTGCCTTGTTTGAAGGGAAGCTGGAGCAGTATCACATGCAAAGGAAACACCGTGGGTTTGGTTTTCCTTATTGTCTGAACCTTGTAAACAGGTTCCAGACAAAAATAATGGTTTGTAAGTCACGTTCCTCTATCTCAGAGGAACCATTTCTATTCTGCAACCTTTTGCTGATGCAGCAAAATAAGAAAAACAGCCTGGAGGAGAGAAGCAAACGTCCCAGGCTTCTCTTCCTAAAGCCAGAGAAAGCTCTGAACGAGAACAGCTGCTCAGCAGAAGTCTCTCCGAACAAGAGTGGTTTAAATTAGTAGGATTCAGGCTAATTAAAAGACTATAAAGACATAATTAAAAGAACTGAGACCAAGCTATATTAAATTAGTCCACCAGCCACCTTCCAAGCCATTGCAGAAGGATGCAGATGCTCTTCACCAGTCCAAAGCAGTCTGTGCCCTGAATGTGCTGGACAGAGCAGGAGCTGGTGGAATGGACCTGCTGGGGGGATTGCCAAGCAATCCCATCACTGCCAGAGTGGTAGGAAGGGGATTTGCCCTGGGACAAGGCTAGTTAACCAGGAAGGTGACAGCGAGGTGATTCACTCCCAGGGTAATTTCCTCCTCCTCACGTCAGTGCTCTCCCTGTGAGCCCGCAAGGGTGGAAGTGCTGCTGGTGGGAAACCCTCGATTAAAGCACCCTGCTGCTCACAAATGAGCTTTGAGGCACTGCTGGCCCAGGGGTCTGCCCACAGCTCCAGGTTGCCTCAGGGATGGCTGAAAAGACAGTGGCATCCCAGCGAGAGTGTGGGGAATACAGCCAGAGGGGGCTGGGGGATGAGAAAAACGGGGCAAGGAGGAGAAATTAAATAAGAGTGGCAAAGAGAGAGAAAAGGAGAAGAAAATGGCAGACATAGAAAGAGGAAAAGCAGAGAAAGAAAAAAAATAAAAAAGGCAAGAAAGAAAGAAAGGGAAAAAGGAAGAGGAAAAGGTAATAAGAGAAAAAGAAAAATATCGAGAAAGATTAAAAAAAGATGAAAGAGTAAAAAAATAAAGAGAAAAAGGAAAATAAATAGAAAGATAAAAAAGAAAGAAAAAGAAATGGAAAGGGGAAAAAAGGGAAAATAGAAAGGGGAAGGAAGATAAGAAGAGAAAGAAATCAAAGGCCACAAGAAAAAGAGAAAATAAATTTAAAAGCAAAACCAAAAGAAGGAAAGCAAGAGAGAAAGGGAAAGAAAGGGAGAAAAAGGAAGCAAATTAATTGAAAGAGAGCAGGAAGGAAAGAGCAAAGGGCCGTGGATGCTTCCAGCTGTTCAGATACGGCAGCGCCGCCCCTCCACAGCTGTGCTTTCCATCTCTGTCCTGCTGGGCTGCAGCCCTTCGTGGCACACGGAGGGCCCCAGGTGCACGGGGACCATCTGCCACGAACAGCCCCTCTGGCCCGAGGGAGGATTTCTGGGGTCACCAGCATCCCCTTGCCCCCGGAGGAGGAGGCTCAGGTGAGATCAGGCACCTGCAAAAGGCCTGGCCTGGTCACAGGAGCTGCTGCACCCGGATGAGGACAAACTGCAGGACACAAGGATATTAAAACTTCCTTTAAGCAGCAAAAACCACAAGTGTGTGGTGGCAGATGTGGCCAGAGCTGACTTGGAGCTCCTGCTCACAGCTGCTGAAGAGGCTCCCATGGCTGCAGCTGCTCGCACACCCGGCTCTGCCGGCCGGCAGCAAAATCCTCCAAATGCTTCTTTTCTTTGTGCTGTGTAAGACAAAAGTTGGGAGATTTTCCATGAACTGAGAATTTTAAAAATGCGGTTCTGAGACAAAAGAAGAGCTCTTGATTTTTAGCACTGCTTGGAGAAAATCCCATTGAGAAACCAGGAAGCAAAACATATTGTGAAGTGTAAAGCTGTGCCACACTGAAGAATTAAAAATGTTTCTTTGAAAGCAGTAAGGATCAGGATGGTTAGAGTTTCTGAGATGCTTCTTACAAGGGAAGGAAAGGAATTTATTAGATGTTTGGCTACTTTATTTTAGTAAGTAATAAAAATAATTTTTAAAAAGGAATAGAAAGAAAATGAATGGAAAAAATTAGAAAATTAAAACAAAAGGGGTTGGTCAAAACATACACAGAATCCAGAATGGTTAAGAAAAACCATTTTTACCCCCCATCTCTCTGTCTCCCTGCTGAAGGCTGAAAGAAGAGCCTGTACAAACCCATTGTGATACAGAATTTACATAACTTTGTAAAAAACACATAACAAAAAACGTTGTAGAGACTGTGGAAGACCCATCCTTGGAAATCTTCAAGGCCAGGTTGGATGTGGCCCAGAGCAGCCTGGTCTAGTGGAAGGTGTCCCTTCCTGTGGTAGGGGTTTGAAACTGGATGATCTTTAAGGTCCCTTCCAACCCAAACCATTTGATGATTCTGCGATTCTACGATTTGTGCCCCAGCCACCAAAACTGGGATGACACTGGTGTGACCTTGCCCCACATCAGGAGGGATGTGTGGGCCCAAATCCTTCAAGTTCCCCCATGGTAGAGCTGTTAAGAAAAGTGTTTGAGCCCATCTGCCCCGCATCTGTCCTGAGAATAAAAGCCTGGTAAAGGTGACAATATTGAGCTCAGCTCTTACTAGCAGGAGAGAATCTAACACCACCCACGAGGAGAAGCTGCTTTTGGAGTTTACACTCCATTGGACACCAGCAAATTCACCCTACAAGACCAAGAGAGGCAGAAAAGTAGTTTTCAGTGTCGGTTCTTCTCAGGGCACTATGACCTTATGAAAAAAATGGAAAGTGATGAGGACTGGGGTTCTGGGACCACTGAAAAGGGATGTGGTTGAATTTTCAAGGTATACCCTTGTGCTCTGATGGTAACTGATATCCATTTGCTAATTCCAGTGATTCAGTCATTATTTTGTATTGAAATAGTGGTTTCAATGGTAGAAATACATAACAGTGACCAAAATATTTGAACGTAGGGGTTAAAAATGAACTGTGTGTGAAAGCCATGCTGAGGCCACACCATCCTCTTCAGCTGAAGTCAGCTGCAAGGTCAGCTTGGTGCCACCCCGTGAGTTTCACAGCTGGTTGTATCACGCCTCTGGGGGTACAGTTGTACCCACAGCCCAGAGTGGGGCAGCAGGAGGATGTAGCTTCTGACCCTGACAGCTTCTTGCTTTGTCCATTGCTCCTAATTCCTCTATTATACAAGACAATGAGCCGTCAGTCATCCCTCAGGAATCCTCTGGACTTCGCTTGTGTCTCTGTTTGACCATTTATTTTCCAAACTAGAGCATCTCTCCTCTCAGGCCTTCAGTCACTCATATTCCTGTGCACAGATCTTTTCCAAACATCTTATTTCCTCTGAGTGCTGTGGGACCAAAATGTCACAAACCACGGACAACAACATCCTAAGCTCCCTTAGAACCTGAATCATCCACTGAGTCAATGTGGATGCATCAGAGACATTTGTAGCAGCACAGTGACATTTTCTGCTCTGTTCTCCACTTTTTCACAATTCCCAGAGTCTGATTTGATTTGCAGTGACAGAGATTGTGGCTTGATGCAAATGTCCTGAAAGGTGCCCCACGGTGTGGCCTGAGAAGGCTCAGGGCATGGATCTGTGCCCTTTTCTGGCGCCAGCTGGGCCAACTGAGGTGACTTTACCCAGTCCCCTGTCACTGGCTGCTTTCATCTCCCTGGTAGCGCTGCTGCTCACACAGTGGACCCCTAGTTCATGGTCTGAAGCCACTGGGGCTTGGCTTAAACCCTTTAAAAACATCAGGTCCTTGCTCACCCATATTTTTAAGCAGGAACAGGAAGAGGGTGGAAGTTGCCAGCAGCAGCAGAGGGTGATCCACATGTTGTATCGCTGCTATCCGAGCTGTGGGCTCAGCAGACAGAGCATAGAGGAAGCTGCTTGGAGGCTGGAAGCCAAATCTGGTGTCTGTAAGGAGCTTGTGAACCAGGACAAGCAGCAGGACCATGGCAGTTGTCCCCAAGATTTGCTGGCTTCCCGAAGCATCACCTTCATCACTGGAATCAGGGTGAGTCCCGTGCCCGGTTTGATCAAGATGCAGAAGTCCCCAGATACAGATGGACCAGGAGCACAAGCTGAACTTCCCCAAAACAATAACCAACCACTGGCTTGAATGGAAGGCCCACCTGTCCTCCCCTCCCGGCTCTGTCTGAGAGCAGAGGCACCAGTGCTCTCTCGAAGAAGCTGCACTTGTGGTATTTTTGACCCATCTGGAACAAGGATGAACCATAAATCTCACTTGACAGCTTAATCTTATTTTATTTCCCAGCTCAATTTCCAGGCCAAAGGGGTTTGGCTGAGCTTCAGAGAAGCATCTGAACCCTCAGAAGCTGCTCCAAACCCAAGTCCTAAATCTTTCGATGGTCACCCTTCGATGGGACTGGTGTCCCCTTGTCACTAGCTGTGCACTGCTGTGGTGGGCGAAGACACAACACATGTACTCACAGAGATGTTCATCCATACTCACCCTCCATAAAGGTATTTCAAGCCACCACCTGAAGAGGAGGTACCGAGGGTCATAAAAAAGCATGAACTCACTGTTGCTAAAAGGCCAAGAAGCAAATCATCTCTTTGAGACTCTGCAGGGGGTGAGAAGATTAACGGACCACCTGCCACCATCAGAGGCACCCATTAAATGCCAGCTGGAAAGGACATGTCCTTGATGGATATCTGCTGGGGTTCCAAGCAAATCACAGAAGGCTTGTGCAGTGAAAGCAAGTGGCAGCAGGAAATTATGATTGCTTACAAATTCCTCAGCCTGTGCTGAAGGGAGATGGAGACCACCGCTGCAGAGCCAGGGCAGGGCTGGCTTTGCATGTGTCTCTGTCCTGGTGGTCTGAAGAACAAAGGAGAAGCCAGGAGGGCAAGCAGACCTTGGGAACAGAGGGAGGCTGCAGCTGTAAAGATGAGCCAAGCTGTCTCTGTCAGCCTGGGAACCGGGGAAAAGAGCTGGGTGGGGAGTGCTGGTTTCACTTCTCAGCGCCTTGTGCAGATGCTGCCTTGGTGTTACGGTTCACGTAGGATTGCAGCAACCCCCTCTCAGCAAGGAACAGGCTCCAAAACTTCCTGCAAAAGCTCAGGCCATGTTCTGCCATAATTTTTGCCAGAGATTTGCCTTTTATCTCTTTGGGATGCAGCAGCAGGAGCAGGGCAGGAAGCTCCCACTACCTCTGGAGAAATTGACCCTTGATCCCAAACAACGTGCAGGTCAGGGAGGGATTCATCCTCTTTGGTTTGCATTTCTCTGCCTTTAGGAGCTGTGCTTCAGCCCACAGTGGTGATCCCAGAGCCAGCTGGCTGAATTGTGTGCATCCAGACTGCACAGACCAGCAGAGCCTGGGCATGGACCAGGCTTCAGCCACGCACCGCTTGCCTGACAGAAGGGCCAGCTGGCTCATCCCAGCCCAGCCAGGCAGCCTCTACATCGCCCACATGATGGGCCAGCTAATGCAGCACTGCTGCCACCGGCTCTGTCCCCTCAGGAACATCGTCCTGGATGGGGCATCCTCCTTGTGCCCAACCAAACCCCCAACCAAACCTCCAACAGCTACAGCTCTAGAGCTGCTCACCGTGAGACTGCCAGTCCTAGACACCCAACAGAGGATTTCAGGCTGAATGAAGGTTTTCGTGGTTTTTAATGAGTAAGGAGAGCAGCTCTGAGCTCAACAAACTTGTTTTGTGAGTCGTGCAAGAGAGCTGAGCCGCCTTAAGGACACAGCTGATCTTTCATAGAACAGAGAATGGTGTGGGTTGGAAGCAACCCTAAAGCTCATCCTCTTCCAACCCCCTGCCATGAGCAGGGACACCTTCCACTAGATCTGGATGCTCAATGCCCCATCCAGCCTGGCCTTGAACTCTGACAGGGACAGGGGAAAACTCCTGTTACATGCATTCATCTTCTCCTTTCCCACCAGCATCTGGATGGCTTCTCTGTGCTCCAAAAAGAGAAATCTCAGCACTCAAGCTTATAAATCAAATGTAAACATTATTGCCAAACACTTCCCATAAATTATCCTCTGGGATTCGGTGGCAGGGTTTCCTTATTTCCTCTTCATATTCCAGTTATTATTTGCTTTGTTGGGCATTTGAGCTCCTTTCAGGGCTTTTCTTTTCTGGGCTGATTCGTGTAAGTTTGGCTTCCCAGGGCAGCTGCTTTGCAACAGGGGTCTTTGAGAGCTGTGGGGAATGTGATAAGATTCCTATATATATTTTGCACCAGTGTACCTCCTTTGGGTACACTTTGTACTGCATAAACCCAGCTCTCAGATTATGAACTCTACAATGCAAAGCTCATTGAAATACCCAGAAATGGGTAGTGAGCTTTATACACCAAAGACATTAAACATGCTACGTTTAGTCGTTTCACTCACTGGAAATATCTCATCAGTCTGTAACACAGATCCACTTAAATCAACCCTTGAACTGAAGTTCAGGAGAGCAACATAGAGGAAAACAAAGGGAAGAAATTCCCACTTGTAATATGAGCAGCTGCTACAGGCTTCCAAGATAAATGAGCACTCCATAATACAAGAGGCATGATGGGTCTCTGATGTGAAAATGTTGTCAAGGGACAGCAACCTATGAAAGGATTTTTTTTTTCCTTCTGTTAAAAAAGCCATCAAGTAGCCTTATTAGTATAAAAATTCAAGGTCACCAGAGCGTGATTTTTTGCCCTTTACCTATTTTGTCTGATTCCTAGAGGCCACGACTGGGGTTTTCATGCTGCAACAGTGCACAGGTGTGTTTTGTGAGCCGTGGGCAGCAGAGATTTGCATTTCATTTCCATGTCTGCCGGTGCATGGATGTTTCCCTGAATGAAGACAAAACGGGGCAGGAGGTTTCATGGCTTGTGGCACGAATCCAAGTGGGCATGGGGGTCTCCATCCCAGCAGAGACCCCGCTGCACCCAAGGCAGTGTTGCACAGGGACCACAGGGATGGTGGCAGAAGATACAATTCTCCTTTCCTTTATGTTTAATGTCTCCCTCAGCCCTGGGGTGAGCCAAGGGCTTCCCCTGAAACCCCCTTGGGGTTTTGGGAGCTGCGGCTGGGTCTGGGAGTGGGAGCGGTGGGAGCAGTGTGCCAGGGTCAGCCGTGGGATACCGGGCACGGAGGGGTCCCCGCCGCCTCCCCACGGACCAGCCGTGCCTCACACAGCCCAGGGTGCCAGCCAGGACCTCGCTGCGGCCTTGGGAATGTGCCCCCAGCCCGGCTCTTACCTGCTGTGGGAGATAGGGAAATACACTGGGATGGGCAACAGGGCAGCGGCACCGGCGGTGGGACCCGCCTGACCTTTGGGGATGTGTGTCTGCTCCTCAGCTGGTCACCTCCAGCCATGAGCCCATCCGTCTCTTCAAGTAAATAGCAATAATAAATAAAAGCAAACCCATTACATTTTTTTGTTTGCCTGCTTTTCTTCCAGCAGCAGATGCCTTTCGCAGTCATGAAAGGCTCTGCTGCAGCTCTGCCCCCTAAACCAGCCAGCAAGGGAAGAATCGCTGTTGACACTGGCTATGTTGTAATTGGCCTTTAGGGCTGACCCCTTTAATTAGATTAACAGGGGCTGCTTCATTCACTCTCTGGGCAGAGTTGGGCAGCAACGCCCCCAGGGCCCACTCCCACTGTGTCAAGGCTTCGTCTGAGCTTTTCCCTGCAATCCTACACCTCCTGCTGCCACTGTTCCCAGGGTCCTCTCGTATGCACCCTCAGAGATGCATGGGACAAAGTGGGGAATGCTGTGAAATCTGGGCTTGGGCTTCTCTCCCCCTCCCATTTGCCATTTCCAGGCTAAAGTAAGCTGCGGAGGTTAAAAGCAGTTCAGGAACGGCAACAGGAAGAGAATAAGGATGGTGAAGAAGGGGAAGGAGGAGGAGAAGCCCTCCCTGCTCTCCCTCTGCCAGAGGAAATAATTTAGTGTTAAGTGTCACCTCAAAGAGTTAAATCAACCAGAGTACATTGCAAAAAGGCATTTTAGCCATTTCCATAGATAATGGTTAGGTCATGTCAAGATGCTGGCTTTCACGATGCTATCAAGCCATCCATAATTTAATGCTTAAAATGCAACCTTAGCAATACAATTAATACTGTTTTATTAGCCCACAGAGGCTTCATGTAACTACTTAGAGCCATATAACACCAGCCCATCTCACAGCCCCATATAAATTCCTCTGGTAAGATAAACTTTTAGGTCTGCAGTTGCAGGCACTGAAAATCTGCAGAGGCAGCAGAAAGTAAATGGCTTTCCTGTTTGATAGAGTATCACTTTGGAGGAAGGCACCCCTGGCTTCTCTGCAGAGAAACGAGTTGGTGCCAAGACCTTGGGGAGGAGGCAAGTACAGGACATACCTTGGGAACTGTCCTAAATCATCTCCTCCTGCTTCTCACTGTCCCTCTCCCTGGGTGTCTCTGTCTCCTCCACACCCCCACGGACGGCACAAACACACACACACACTCTCACAGGTTTTCTCTCTCACATGGAACAGGACTATTTGTGCACCTCGCACTGTTTTCAAACCAAAGCCTTCCTGCCTGCCTGCTGAGGGGTTCTTGACACTTGAGGTATCCCAAACCAGGCGTTCTGCATCCCCAGCCTGGCCCTCCTGGATGCCAGCAGGTTTTCTGTCAGGTGAGGCAGCTTAAGTTTAGACTCCTGCAGCTTGGATGTCTCCACCTGAGCCAGCCGTTCCTGCTCCCCTGAGAGGCAGTGCAAGGTGAGAAGCATTTACAGTGTGTTATCCCTTTGCTTCACCTCCTTTGGGATGAGTTGAGCCCTGGACACCACTGGCCAAGTGTCTACTGAGGAGCAAGGACAGCAGCCTGAGATGCAAATGTTTTCCTAGACGCAGCTGAATCCCACCCTCCAAATCCATTGCTGTTATTTCAGATACCCGCGGAGGTCATGCATGCAGGGACATTTGATGTCCCCAGCAAGGGCCACCCAGCCAAAGTGCACTGGGTCACACATGGCATGGGACTTTCTCTTTCTGGCTTGTGCCACACCACCCTTCTCTGGTACCTGTATGTGCCCCTTCCCTGCTGTGAGATCATTCTCTCTGTGCCCATCTGGGACCTGGTGCAAGATCCTGCACAGGGAGGGAACCAGCAGTGCTTGTTTGGTGCAAAACCCCTCCAGAAACCAGGGCAGATGGAGGCTGTAGGAGCTGCTGAGGTCCTGGCCAGTACAGTCCTTTTTATGGTGGGTCTTCAGTCAGTTGTGACCCCAAACAGCCTCTGGGATTGCCCTGGCTTGGTGTCTCAGTGTAACTCAGCCCATTTAAGTGCAAAGGCTTGGAGTGGACCTGGTTCTCCTGCCGAACACATGCCCACAGAGCCTATCAGGCACATTAACATGGAGCCAGGCCAGACTACTTGTGCTCTGCTTTTCCTGGGCCCAGTGAGCCTCCCTTTGGCTCGTGCAAGCTCTGACCATCTCACTTCCATGGGCAGGAAGAGACCTCAGTGGCATCTGATCAAGCCAGGTTTTCCCAGTGGCACCAGCACCATGCAATCCTCACGTGGGGCTGGGGAGCACCAGGTGCCCTGTGCCCTCCAAAAGCCATCCCAGCCCCAAGGCTCTTCAAAACCAATGCATAAGGAAGAAAAAAAAGAAGTGTTGCCAGACTGGTGTGAACAATATAGAGAGAAGGTGGCTGATCCAGACTTAGAGGTGCTGTGGCAAAGGTGAGTTTTTGTGGCTCTCAGATCTATGCCCACTGAAGCCACCTTATTCTTGCGCTCATCCACTGCTGGGTGTATCTCAGGGATTGCTTGTCTACTCCATCAGCAGAATAAAAAGCTACTCCTGACACTGTAATCTCCTTATGTTTAATATTTTTCCATATTTTCTCCCTTAAAACCTTGTTTTCTCTAAACAGGTTCATCTCTGCTTTTATATTGGAAATAATTTTCGAGTTTGTCTGGTTGTGAAGAAGAGTCAGAGTCTGGGAACTTCAAAGAGGTCCAAATTCATAGGGGAAATAAGGATTCTTCCTTTCTCCACCATATCTGCATTAAGGTTTTATTAAATGTCAAGATCCTACAGTGACCTCAGGGTTAGTGAGGACACAGTTTTTAGTCCAGGATCTCATCTCCTTTGTCTTCCACACACCCTGACATCTAAAGATACAGGAACAAAGAGAAGAATTCACTCAAATATGTTGTGCAATAAAGTAGAGGCACCTATTAAAAAGTAAAGGGGCACCCTGCCCCCAAATTTCCTCAGGTTAGGGCCAGCCTTTCTGATTATTCCAGCCTACATTTCCTGTGCATTTTAATTATTTTACTCACACTAATGCAAACATACAGAGTGAAGACAGACCAGGCATCCCAAATCATTTTAACGAATGTCCTCATCTGAGAGGATTCTCTTTCATAATGACTGAGAGGGATGAGAAATGTAACTCTCTAGCCTAGCTCCCCAAGAAGCAGCAGGGCCCCAAAGATAGGAAAAAAAAAAAGAAAAAGAAAAAAAAAACCACCAAGCAATTCATCAGAAGCAGCAGGAGAGAAAAGCTAATTAGAGCGGGAGACGTAAAGAATGAAAAGCTGAGCATGGAGGGCACTTTAGGGAGAAAAAGGAGGGGAGCTCGAAGAGCCACAAGCCTAAATCTGTTGTGTGAGCCGTAGGACTCACTAAACACCTGCATGAGAAGGAGAGAGCTTGTGCTTCCCACATGCTGGCAGAAAATAATGGCTTTGGGGGAAACACACCTTTCACATTTACAGGTTTTGTTCCTGGAAGAAATCTTCTGTTTCTGCCCTTACTTCATCTTCCTTTTCTTTTTTTCTGCCTACAAGCAGGCACTGTTCCTGCCTGCCCTCATTTGCAGGGATGTTGGTGTGAGCGTTTTTCCTCCATCTCCTCCTCTTCCCCGCTGGCTCTGCCCCCTCTCAGCACCAGCAACATCTTCCTCGCTGCTGCAGGGAGGTGAGTTGGGTCAGGCTGGCCCCACGTTGGGGCCAACCCTGCTCCTGGCAGGATGCTGGGCATCGCCTGCACCCTCCAAGGATAGGGAGAGACACCACGACCTGCTGTGCTGGCTGCAGGAACCTCCCATCGCCCAGGGCAATGGTAAGAAGACATCCCTGCGCTTGCTACAGGGTTGATCCTTCTTCGATGTTGAAATCAGGGCATGGAAAGGACAAAAAAAC
>WBMY01016914.1:776618-788509 GCA_013397315.1 Donacobius atricapilla
AAAAAAAAAACAAAAAACCAGTAAGCCAGCCCATGCTAACCCAGCAGTCACAGTGCTGCCCCTGCAAGGAACAGCAAAGCTCCAGCGCCCTTTGAGCTGCTGTACAAAGAACCAAGCAGGTCCTGCCCCGGAGCACTCCCAGCCTGAAAAGCCGAAGGAGGGAGGGCGATAATCCTTTTCTCCTTGTTTCTCCAAACACAGGCTTTAGGCAGTTCTGTTGCACAGAAATCCGAGGGCTCATGTAGGGGGGATCAGCATCCACCCCTCTGCCCATGGGTAGCATGGGAGTGGTTTATTGAGCTGGTTGCAATCACCCTGTGCTGTACTTCAGCAGATTATCATTTTCCCATGTCTGCTTTAAGCCTGTGGAGCCTTTGAACACCAGAGCAGTAAATAATGGAGAACAGTGGACACTGTGAGCATATTTCCAGGTTTTTAATGCTGTTAATGCAGATGTGGGTTCAGACCTTCATGGGCTGCATCTGCCTGGATGTGGCTGGTGTCAGTAGGTCTCACTCCTCACCAGGCAGCAGAACACCCTCCTTTGGGGCAGGTGCAGACTCACAAGAGTGAACATGGTGTTCACAACAAACCCACCACTCCTTCTTCCTCACCTATCAGGGGGCACCAATCTTTCCCCAATACCAAAACAATTCCCAAAAATCAAGAGTGAGGGCCTGATTTCCATGACCAGCCAGGACTGACAACTCCTGAGCATTCCCACGCTCTTGATGCTCTTGTCATTCACTTGGCTCTCTGCAACGTCAGATTAATGGGTCAGGAGCAAGACAGCAGACCTGGGTGCCTTTCTTCTTCCTTGTCCCTCTTCAACCTGCAGAGGTGTCAGGTGAAATCTCCTCTTAGAGACAGTTGTCCTGAAATGCTCCTACATGTGGTGAAAGAGGAACATGCTCTTGGTGTAAAGCACGGGCCCAGCTTGGCAGCGACAGGGCTGGGATATTAGAAGGGTTTTGAAACAGGACTCCTGCAGCATAAATCCTCTCTATATTTTCCATATCACCAGAGTGCTCCAGATTCAGGTGTTGGCTGCACAAATCCTGGGCTAGTAGAGAGCAATGGATTGCTAGCAAACAAGGGAAAAGCAAGCAGAACCTTTGGCAGTGGCCAGCTGGTCACTTAGCGTGAACCAGTTCATATTTATCAACATAAGTCAGTGTACAGGTTATTTCTTGCCGTAGAGGAAATATAGTTTTTGTAGGATATATTTAAGGGAAGCCAGACTGTGCCTCTACCACTGCTGTGAGACTGCTTACATTTCTAGTGCCAATTGTCTGTGTCCCACTGTTCAGTGAGAGGAAGATTTCAGGCAAAGAGTTTGATTCTCTTGTACTTAAACTCAGATAAAATCAATTGCATGGGAAATATTCATGCAAGAGAAAAGTGTTCCCCAGTGCAGGCTTTAAATCCTGCGTTGGTTTCTTTGCCTCACTTTGCTTTGAACCCACAGCTGTGGATTTTCAGATTTTTCACTGTGAATCCACATCAAAGTGGTGTCCAGTCCTTTCTGGGAGGGACATCATTTCTCAGTGTCCAATCTCTTTTAATACATGTTTTAACATTAATAGAAGCACATTAAGTGGCATTAGGAAGTGGAGCAGGGGAACTGCCCTACCAGATCGTATAACTAATTGCTTTGCTGCTGGTTCTGTGCTTCCTATTCCTGTGACATTCCTTTGAAGTCAGAGTGGGATGCCCTGACATATCTGGTACATCAGGGAGCACTGAAAGGTTACTGCTTCCAAACTAAATAAGAACAGAGGAATGGTTAATTCCCTTTGTCTGGCATCCATCATGCAGCAAGGTCAGTGTTACATGTTTGGGAGGATGCTAAACTGGACACATGTTGTGAATTGGTAGCTACAGGATGCTGTACATCCTCTCAAAACCCCTGGAGTAGAAGTGGTGATGGAAAAAAAAAAAATCAAAAAAAAAGAAAACAAAAAGCATTAGTGGATTTGCTGTCACTCTAGGGACATGGTTGAGAATACTTGATGGGACAAGTACATATGGACTTGCAGGTGCAGATTGGCCGTGCTTTGCATAGGATCCTGCCGAGTGCTTGCTGGATAGTTTGTTTGATGCAAGTAGATTTTTCACTTTGCACCAGCCATCTGTCTCCACGGCTGTACTGAGGCATCCCACAGACATTGTGCTACAGAGCTGCAGCACAGCCTTGTCACAGTCATGCTGCTGAAAAACCTCTTGTAACATCTCCTTTGATAGATTTTCACTTCCCTCTCCACCTTGTGCATGAGAACACAGTGCAAACAGACCAAAAATGCTTTACACAGGAGAACAGTAGCTGAAACAAAGTATTGGGCTAATTTGTCTTGGGTTGAGGCAGGTTTTGCAATCCATAGGATACATCCTGATGTCATGAAAAAGCAACTATCAGGACAAATTGAATTTTTTTCAGCTATTCTCAGCCTCTATTCCAGAGTAGGCACTCCCTACACACCTAAAACTCATGTCCCAAAGTAGATTATCACAGAGACTGTCTATTTAAAATGCCCCCCCTGAGCGGAACAACTTTTGGAGGAGTTCCAAAAGGTTCAGGCACTTGGTTCAAGTCTGAGTGGGTGTTGTGTGGTCTGGCTGTGCACTTGCAGTTAGGCTGGGCTCTTACACATCCTGGTTTTAGCTGGCTTGGAAATGCCCCAGAAATGACAGAGACACTCAGCTCTGCTAACTGAAGCCCACAGCTCCCCACCATCACATAGCTGTAGCCATGGGGAAGTGCACGGTGGGAGCCAGACAAAGTAGAGGCAGCACCAAAAGGACCTAATCGCTGATTAGAAAGAGGCGTGGACCATTCTTCGCCACCTAGTCATTAAACTAGGATCAGCTGTCCTGCCAGGAGCAGAGATCCATTCAGCTGCCAGCTATTGGTAGGGATGCGGGACCTGGCAGCGATGCAGCTCCTGGCCTCCTGTGTGTAAGAGATCAAACATGACTGCTGCAACTGTCCTCTTGGATCCGCTTTCCTGCTGTGCAGCTGGCACTGAATTGTTTGGGAATGAGCCTCAGTCAGATTTTTGTGACAGTTGTTCTTTTTTTTCCCTTTTCTGTAGAAAAGATTCTTGCTGTGTGTTTATCCTCCTGGCTCATACTGGGAGCAGCTGGGGTGACACGGGGAAGGTTGGTGGAGTCCCTCTCAAAGCACAAAACCCCTTTTCCTGGATCCTGAAGGTCTCTGTGGTTGAAAACAAAACTCTTGAGTTCAAAGCGAGTGCTTCCCACATAACAGCAGGTTCTCAATAGAAATTAGTAATTTCCCTCCCCAATTAAAAAAAAAAAAAAGGCCCAAAGCAGAAAAAGCACCAGGAGATTCCACATCTGCAGCTTGGTGGGAATGTCTCGCCATTTCTTTTCCTGGCTGGCGGAGCAGCAGAGTTCCAGTGTGGGGAAAAGTGCCTGAAACGCAGCCATGTGCTCTGGGAATGCACAAGACACAGAGAGGAAGATGAGCACAACGCCAACAGGCAGCAGAAAACGAAACCATCTGGCTGCACAGCGTAGCTGGAGTGGGGCCAGCACAGCCACCCAGGCATGGCAGGCTCTCCCTTTCCCGTGGCAAGGTGAGGGATGTGCCAGGCTGTGCCAGGCTGGGATTTGTGAGGTCACTTCCTGAAGGGCACCAAAGCACCCCAGTGCCAGCCTCAGGGTCCCTGTCACCGCACGGGGAGGTTGCTGACATGGAGCCCATGCCCAGCGTCACACAGCAGCTTTGCAGGACAGCTGCATAAGCTTCAGGAAGTATGAAGTGATACTTGCTCCAGGACAGCAGTTCCAGATGTCCAGGGATTCTTAGAGCAAAGCTTTAGCTGGGATCCTCTCCTGGCCGCAGTGAGGAGAAGGGATGGGGTAGGGCTCCACTGAATTCAATTAGTTTTGGATTATGTCTGTCCCTGGAAGAGTCCGTGTCTGTGGCAGAACTGAACCCTTCCCAAAATGAGGATTTAGCATTTCAGCTCAACAGAAATATTGGATTCACCTCTAGTGACAGGTGAGGCAAGTCTTGTGCGTTGGGTTTTAGAACGCACTCACACACAGATGTACACTCATGCACAATATTTATGTTAGGATTCACCAACCTCCTTTTGGAATGGGGATCAAAATCAGTTTCATTGAAATTACTCCAAATTTGTATATGCAGCTTATTAGAGTTTGATATCCTTTCTGTGGGATTCTAAGCACCTTGTGAGATTTGGGAGATTCATGTCCTGAATATGGCATTCAGTAACTTGGTTTGAAAATTCTACAGTAAGGTTGCTAATCCCAAATAAATCTGATATGTCTTTTCCTTACCATGTAGAGGGAATCATTGATAGTGTCCCAAATGAATCACAAGCAACCTGAATTTTTTAATACTCCTGTCAATGTGCACATCGATCCCTTCCCTTCCAGGCAGTGGAGCTGGTATTGCCTTGCACACCACCACGTTTCTCAGGCTGGCTTTCACACCACAGAAATTCTGCTTCTGATTTCCCACCAGATGCTCTGGAGTCCAAAACCTCTCCCGCAGCCTGATCCTGCCGAGGGCTGCAGGGGGGGCTGGGGCACCCCGGGATCCTGCAGGAGATGATGAGGAGATGCCATGTGAGAGCCGAGTGCCAGTGCAGAGGAGATGTGCTGACCTGATTCACCACCCTGATTTGCATGTGCGGCGTTAGGGGAAAACGCTGTATCCTATTAAATTAACAAACTAGCACATTCCATCAGCTGGTTCTCATGCCCTCGAGGCATCCTCTGGAGGTTTCCTCGACATGCCAATGAAACATTCAAACTACAAGACAGCCCAGTCACTTCCCATCCATTTTTTATGGTACCATGGAAACAAAGAGCGCCTGGCAAGTCTGTCCTTAAGCTTCCAATAAATCACTCCACAACTGTAAGAGGTACGTGCTTTCAATGCCCCTGTGTTTCACTTGGCTCCCCTGGGCTAAGCAGCCTTCTGCCCCCTTTGCCATCTATTCTCTACCCCCTGTCACCCTGTGGCCTCTGCTCCCCAAACAGCCCAAAGGGGTTGGGAGCAGACTGGCTCCTTTCAGGCTTTGTGTTTGCAGACATTGGAAGGAGTCCTGTACATGTGCTGGGATGATGTGAAGCCAGAGCCTTAGAGGCAAAGACAGTTTTGCAACAGCTTTTCCAGCCAGAGAGGAGACTGAGGGCCATGGGACAGACTCAGAGACTCCACTGCCGCAAGAGTCACCTTTTGTCCTGCCACTGGGAATGTTCCCCCAGCCATTTCTGGGCTTCGCATCAGAGCAGATTTTCCCTTTTTGAATCTTACAGCCACTCTCACTCTCAGTCAATGCCTGCCTGCGTGCCTGTGTGCAGCCTTTTCTCTGCTCTTCAAACATCACCCTCCTGCAGAGGTCAGGGATGTGTGGAGCCCCCGAGGTTGTATTTGTTGTAGGTACTGGAGTGTGAGTAGTCATGGCATCTGTCCTGGAGGGGAATGGGCTCCTCAGCTTTCCACACACCACAGCAGGGAGCAGTTGAATGATTCCTCCTCAGGTCCCAGGAGTCAGCGCTTGTGTGTTTGTCCAGCTAAAGTCTGATCACTCTTCCTCTCAGGGATTCATTACCTGGGTTGTCCCTGAGAAACTCACAAGAAAAGTTTGGAAGACTCAGAAAAAGAGAGAAGAAAAAGCAAATCCAGAGCTGTGCTTTTTCTGTCCCTCCTGTCACTGCAGGAGAGCTGAAACCTACAACTCCTGGCACCCAGTGGGGAGGAAACCGCCTCAAGCCATATTCAAGATCACTGCCTGATTGGCGAGTCAGATGTACGGCTGGGTCCAAATTGCAACGGCAGCATCTGAAAGTCAGAGCTGGCCAAGGTTTTTCCAAGGAAGAAAGGTGGAAGTGGTTTCACCAATATGTGCTGCAGCTCAGCAGAAAGCTGCCTGTGACTTTAGCACTGGTGTCTGCTGCAGATGTCTGTGTGTGCACATTTACGTTGTGGGGTTTATCCTGGTCTATATTTAATTCCCCAGTTTCTAGTTGTGTTAAGAGTGAGGGTCTCAGCTTGAGCCATCAGTAAGGGATGAATGGGACCTTCCATTGGAAGCCAAGTCTGTCAGACAGCATTTTTAAAGTGTGTCTGCATGCAGAGGTGCTCGGCTTGACTGCCTGGCTACTGCCCAGTGCTGAGCAGCTCCCACCTGACAGAAATTGCTGAGAATCTGGAGCAGTAGAAGTCAAAGGCAGAAAACCCTCAAAACAAAAAAAAAGCACAAATCAACCCAAACCTCCCTTTGATTTCAGAGGGCTTTAGATCAGGGCCTCCAGTGATTTTTCACTCCAGGATCTCCTGAGGGTGAAAGTGCATCCCAAAAAACCAAAACAGGCGAGGGAAGGGAGTGGGTGTTGTGCCAGGCTGTCCTTGCTGTGCTTGCATTAGGGGCAGCAATGTTGCCAGAGAGCAAGGGATCGAAATGAACATTAAATTAAGGAGCTGCTGAAGCAGTGAGCAGGGAACCATTTGCAGCAGCTCTGGCTGTGGTGATCCCACTGAATAAAACATCTCTAAGCTGTGGGTCTCACATCCCCATACTGCAATCCCACCAGCCCCAATGGATGAATCCTATGGCACCGAGGCTGGGATCTTGGGTGGCTCTGCATTAACCCTTTTGCTCCCGAAAGCCACCTTCCCAATTCTGTCCTGATGGCTTAAATTAACATCCTATTCAGTTGCTTTCATCTATAAATTGTTGGAATCTCCCTGGACTCCCTTGGCAAGGTAGGATTTGTGCCTCTGCCAGACAAGCCTGGCACATGCAACAGCCGTGAGCTGCTCGTGGGCACTGGCTTCATTAAATATTAATGACCACAACTCCTTTTCAACAGCTAATAATAAAAGGGACCATTTCAGTTTATTCTGACTCAAGTGAAGAGGCTCCTTCTCCAAGCAGTGGACACAGGGCATGGGGACAGCCTGTCCCATCACAGCCAGCTCACTTTGCTCCCACCCATGGTCACTGGCATGTCTGTAGCTATTTCAAATTCCCTCTCCCCTCACCTGGAACAAAATGGACTTTTCCAATGAAAAATGTCCACATGCAACCAAAAATTGTTTGTTTTTCATTCATTTGGAGAACTGCTTGCAGTAGTGAGTTGGGTTGCTTGAAATTTTAGTTTGCTGTGGTTGGAGTAGGAGGTAAACTTTCCATTCATGATACATGAGGAAAAAAACTCCAAAAGGCAGTTGTTAAGCATATCTGGATTGGAGACTCTGAAGGGCTTGGGGAAGGGACTGTGAAGCAGCAAAGCCAGGCTCCATCACACTACAAATCCACCCCGAGTGCTGCTCACCAGCCCGGTCATCTCACCCTGTGCTGGCAGCTTATCTGCTGCCAGGAAGGTCTGTTTGCTTTGGCACACGTTTACCTGCATGTGTGATAAATGTTCTGAGATGTGGGGAGGAATGGACCGTTCCAGGGCATTAATCTGCCTGCTGCACCCCCACAGACCCCTCTGAGCTTCCCTGCACCCAGAGCCAAGAGCAGGATGTGACCCCGTGCACTTGCTTGCGGTCCTTTGCTACCGGAGGGGATATTTCAAGGCTCCCCTTCACTGGCTTCAGATTCCTCTTCCCCTTTTGTACTTTCAAAAGAAAACATCTGTGAAGGGCTCGTCACAACAAACCCCTGCCAGTGTCTGATCTCTTACGATAACACGCTCTAATGAGGTTATAGCTCTCCTGTCTCGCAAGTGTTTCGTTGCTGCTCGGGCTGAATGAGACGGGAGGTAATTAGAGTGACATGCTTTCGTGCTCAGAGAGAATAAAGTAACACAAATTTCCTGAATGGGCGAGAGCAGTTTGGCCTCAGCTGAGGGAAATAACCAGGCAGTGATCTAATTCACTTTACTGTTAATAGATTGTTATCTGCGGAGCCCTAGTGCAAACATGATAAGCTGTAAAGAAATACAGATGAAAGCCAGAGCTCCAAGGGTTGCAGAGATGCACATTCAGCCCAACGCTGGTCTCATTGGCCTCAGCCCAGCTCCACTTTCTGCTCCTCCCTGGAGCTGGCTGTGGTGACAACACTCGCGTAGGGCTGTGCAATCAAATCCCCTCCTGAACTGCAGGATCATTTGGCTCCAGCATCAGTTTGGGAATTCCGTGGTGTGCCTTGTGGAGCCTAAGGCACAGTGGGAAGAGGTGGAGGCAGAAACTCTCTGTGGCTTCAGGCTTTGACTCTGGCTGTCGTGCCCCACGTGGAGGGGGTGTGTGGTGTCAGCAGGTGATGCTGTGGTCCCCCGGTGAGGTCCCCCAGCTGACTGAGCACCTCTGCCGTGGTGCAGCTGCAGTCACAGCCATCCTCTGGCACAGCATCCCTTCAATATTCTGACTGCAGGCACAGAGCCCCCCATGATGGCTTTATCTTCCACACCCCTGCCTGTCATGGCCCTGAGATACACAGGGGGCAGCTCCCATGTGCTTTGCTAGGACAACACCCCTACAGTTGGTACCTGGGACGAGCTGCAGTTAGAGAACCAGGGTGAAAGTGGGTCTGTGAGTGTCCTCTACCTCCACGAACAAGAAACCAGTCCTGTTGAGCATGAGGTTGGCCAAAGTACTTCGTCTGGATTCTGTAAGCAAGCCAAGCCATTGCCAGTCATATCCATGATGCTATTCCCTCTCTTCTCCCTGAGTTTATCAACCTCGTGTCCAGCCAAGCCAGATGCCAGCACAGACACACCACACCCTGCTCACACATCAGCTCTGATTGTAGCTCTTCCTTGCCATGCCATGAAACTTCCTACCCCTCCAGCTGTGGGAAGCTCAGGACATCCATGGGGACCTGGAAATTTGCTTCCAGTGCCCAGAATGGGGATGAATTTCTGCATGACCAAGGTGATGCAGGAAGGGGATCCTTTGGGGTCTGCCCAAGTGTACAATGGTGCAGAGTAGTGGACAAGTTGAGCAGGAGCAGGATTCTTCCTCATGGTTGTGGGGTGAAGCATCACCCTCCACAGCCTTTCTTCCCATAACCTCCATACTGCCCTGGCCTTACATGTAATACACCATGTCTTTTATTCATTTTTTTCTTTCCTCAGGCAAGAATGCTGTCAGCTTCCCAGGCAGGTTTGAATGTGTCAAAAAATGCAATCTCTTCAGCCAGATTTAGCCTACTTTTGGAGAGCGAGTGTATTCGGATTGCTGCTTCCCTGACAGCTTCATTAGAGCTGAGAGAACCCCAGCCCTGCCTGCCCCATCTCTCCTCAGCCAGCATCCAGCTATTAGAAAAAAACCAGCACAGGTCATGGTCACTCTCCTCAGCATTTCCAGGAGTTGTTGGGTCCCTCCAGACTTCATTTCCCCACTTGTACCCTGGAGAACCAATAGTCTTTTCTTTCCAGTTCTACCCAGTTTGATGACAAAGCCATGCTGGGACTGGAAAGATCCCTGCTGCAGTTTTACATCTCCCTGGCATCCCACTGAAGCCTCTAAACGTGCTGCACAGCAAACATGAGTATGTGCTAACCCTCCCCACGCTGCTTTGCCACTCCTCCTGTACAGCAACAGGGAGCCAAGGCTACAAACATGATAACCAGTGTGGGGTTACCCAAATGTCACCAGACTTGGTCAGCTGAGGCATATCCTGAACAGGTTCAGTGGTCAGCCAGGCTATTAGAAGCACAATCCTGGCCAAACTCTGGCCATTGAACTCTTGCCACAAGCCCGGGTGCAGGCTGATGTTTGATCCAGGGACACGTCCTTGACAGGTGGTTTGGATGCAGCCACCCTGTACTGAAGAGGAGGAGAGTTATGTAAGCTCTGCCAGCTGCTGTCTGTGTCCACGAGCAAGTTATTTTATCTTATCTTATTTTATCTTATTTTATTTTACTTTATTTTATTTTATTTTACCTAACTCATTTTATTTAACTGTATAGACTTAACCCTGGCCACTCTTCAACCCATCCTCAGAATCCTGCTTTTTGCAGTAATGTCGTGCCAAGTGCATGTGGAGCAGCCTGACTTCCACTGCGAGTGCCAAGAGGGAGTGGAGGAGGCACAAACCAGCTCTCACTCAGCTGGAGAGTTTACTGAAGGCTGCAATCTTCCAATTGCTTGAAGAGCTGTCATTAGACAGTTTAAGATGGCAGATTGCTAAATTGCTTTAAGGCTGGAGCCAAGCAGCACTCAATAGGGCCCTCTTTGCTGTGAGGATATGTGTGCACCGCAGTCCTTTGGTGTGAGAGAAGAGGAAAATCGTGCCTCAGGCATCCTGCAGGGCTGGGAAGGGGCACAACTCACTGTGGAGATAAGGGGAATGAGATACAGGGATGGGATGGAGAGCATGCAAAAACAGAGTCCCAAAATCTCTCCCTTACCCAGTGTCTGCCCCATGGTCTTTTGCATGTTTCTTTCTGTCACTCACTGCCTACACTTTTCCTCCTGTGACAGGAGATGATATTTTCTGTATCTTTTCCAGATCTGGTGAGACTGACCCCGAGCAAACATCTTTGTGACCTCATCAGGGGTCAAGCAAGGAGCTGGGGAAAGGGAGAGAGGCTGCGAGGGAGAGGAAATTACTTCTTTGCACATTGTCTGGTTCAGGAGAGTTTCAGGATCCACCAAGAAGGTGCCTGCTATGACCCAAAGGAGTCTGGTTCTGCAGCTACATGCTACTGGCAGGGATCAGATAATCACCCTCTCCTTAAAGTAGCCAACATGGACAGTTCCAGTCCCTGTCCTGAAAAACTCGGTGGTGCACTTTCTCCCCCCTGGGGCTGCAGCTTCCTGAAGAGAGACGGGAAACAGCAGCCAGCTCAGCAAAAACCTGCTGACAGGACTAATAAAGCAAAGGGGACAGCAGCAGGCTTTGGTAGCAGCCTCTTCTCCACTGCAGGAATTCAGAACCTGGATATTTTCTCCATTGAATACATCCCTTCTTCCACTGCACTCACCTACTGCCCGTCTCTAGACCCTCAAGTCCACTTGGAATCTCTATTTCCAGGCTTTGAAGAAGTATTGGCCGGTCCCACCTCCAGTCCCAACATCTTGGAGAAGAGATACCAGATCTGCTTAGCAGTGGGGTCTAAAATTTACTTTTCACTGGGATTATCTACTGTGCTTCTCACTGTTGGCATCCACTCCACTGAGCAGCCCCTAGAGGACTGGGTTTTTCGGGGAAATGCTGCTCTTTTTTGGGATTGAGGCCTCCCCTGATGGGTGTAAAGGGTGCAACTTCTCTGTGCTCACTGGGGTCACTGCCTGCTGGGAATCCCCCAGTGCTGTTGGAGCACCTTTCCCAAAAGCTCTTGTTAGCCTGTCGCCCTGATTTTTCAGCCTTCTGGTGTGCCTCACAGTTTTTAGATATTTTCATAGTTCTTAGCTTTCTCACACACAGGTGTTATAAATAGAAGCAACGTTTTTGTTAAGACAAAGTTAGTTGACATTCCTCCTCTTGGAGGAATGGACAGCTGATGGACAGTTGTCTTGACCAATGGGATGGGAGAGATACCACCCTTCTCCTCCAATCCCTGGTCTGTGTGGAAATACTACAAAAATGGAGTCAGATGTTGTAATAAATAGTTCATGCTTCTTCACCAGACAGTGTGTATGTGTGTGATTGTGTGTCCAACAGCGACGTCAGCCTTCCAAAAAGCAAAAGCTTTGTGCCAACACAGCACCTGGTAACCCCAGCCAGTGATGAAACATCTGAAATGTCTCCTCAAGGCACCTATGACAGCTAATTTTGCTAGAACTGGACAATTTGCCCTTGGGCTTGCGCATGCACTTCCAACCTGTTTGATGCTTTAGGGAGATGCATTTTGATCCACAGGTCCTGAAAGGGAAAAAA
Organism: Donacobius atricapilla; assembly: GCA_013397315.1. Lineage (NCBI taxonomy): Eukaryota > Metazoa > Chordata > Aves > Passeriformes > Mimidae > Donacobius > Donacobius atricapilla. Next base: position 788,456 of record WBMY01016914.1, read on the forward strand.
CACTCAGTGAAGGTGCATCTGGGTCTGGTTTGTGTCCCCCCCCGCCCCCCCGCC
>WBMY01016914.1:788524-844639 GCA_013397315.1 Donacobius atricapilla
CCCCCCGCCCCCAGGAATTAATTTCCCCTTCTCCCCTAAGTTTCTCCATTTCCTCCAGGTCTCCAGACTCCCAGGTGCCTGCCAAGCACACATTCCCGGGCCCTCTGTGCACTCTTCCACCCCTGCAAAATTAAGACACGTGACCTCTATAAATCCCCATCAAAGGCCTTTATTCTTGTGCTATTCTCCTTGCTGTTGTTCACTCTGAACATGCATGTGACAGCCAGATAAAAGGCATCATTCTTGAACGAGCTAATTCAAGTTAACCACTGCAGGGAGAGAGACCGAGCAAAGCCAAAGCACTCTGGCATTTTGATGTGCAACAGGGGTTTGAGCCTCCAGCTCATTTTTAGTTTCTGAAACCCCAACTGTTAGCCAGACACTCCCTGAGCATTTGGCAGGAAGCAGAAACTGAGGAAACCTGGCTTCCTTTGCATCTGTGTCCCAGGATTTTGGTGTAGGGGAGGGAGGCTAGCTTGAAAGATGGGTACTTGAAAAGGTGAGCCTTGTTCCCACTTTGGGGCATGTATTAGGAGTTTAACCCTCGTAGGTCCTTTCGTTTTCCCTTCCTTTTTCTCAGAAAATTTAGGATACTCTGACACACACCTCATCCTGCCAGATTTGGTTGAAATCGGTAAGTATATATATTGATAGATATATAGCAGAGGACCCTAAAAAATTCGTATTTTTTAAATTTTGTAAACTATTTCTTTCACTAAACAATCAGATGAAATTATGAGTTGGAAAGCCATGTCAAAACCTTCTGACACTTTTCCCCTGTTCTCCTTTGAGCTTGGCTGCTTCTGGGATATACACTAGAAGTGAATCTCCAGTGCCTTGAACAAGAAGATGCTCTTCGTGTGAAAAAAAAAAAAGAAAAAAAAGTAATAGAAATACATAACATCAGCGTTTGTCCTATTCTAAACTTTACTACACAGACGCTGGTACTGACTGCACTGTCTGACTCTTGTTAGATTCCTCACTGTCAAGGTCTGAAGTAACCACAGGAATCCCCACAGGCAGGGTCTGAGAGGATGCCCAGCCTCTCTGTGCAGAGCCCTGATTCAACTCCCTTTGAATTCCACCTGAAACGGTGTGCAGGTCCTAAGTCCCACTGGAAGATGGTATTTATGTCTTGAATGATATCAATGCTTTTGAAATTTTTTTCCCATCAGGACTAGAGGTCCTGTGAAAAGCCAAGTGATACAAACTCCAGGCTTTAGGAGACAAAACACAGTGCACTTGCTGTAGCCACCACGAGATGATGGATGGCGCAGCAAACTGAGCAGGAAGAGGGTCACACTAGCAGCAGTTTCAAAAAACACCTGACATCACCCCAAGAAACACTTGTCCCCACCTTGCAGCCTGCACGGGGCAGCTGGCACTGGAGCCCCCAAGCTCATATTTCATTCCCCTCACGCGGAGAATGTGGGGACACTGGGAGTGACAACAGCCATGTGATTGAAATGGAGCAGGCTCTTTAGATGTTGTCCTGTTGGTAGGACCCCAGGGATCTCGTTTTGAACTCCAGCTTGGCGCCCGGAGCAGCGAGTGCTGGAGATGAGAACTCCTTCCGAATAAAAATGCTGCTCCAGTACTTCTCAGTAGTTTCTCACCAGGCTTGACATTCTCATCTACTCACCGCCCCTGGCAAACTTCTCTCGTGGTGGCTCTTCGTCTCCCAGCTCCACACAGGGAAATTAAAAATCCCTATTATATTTTTCTTTAATCTATTCCAAGCTTCAGCTGAAGTGGGGGCTGTTGCCTGGCAAAGTCTACACGGATGAGGGGTGCTCAGCTCACCTCTGCTGGTGAAACTCCCTCTCCAGCTGAACTCCTTGAAGCGCTCAAATAAAAAGGGAGCAGAGGAAAAAAAGAAACAAAGGAGCAAAGAACAAAGGTCTCAGCAGAGAAATGCTCTGCTTGCCATTGCTAAAGGGCAGAACAGGGGGGAAATCTTGGGTGTTTGCAAAGGGCAAACACATCCGTCCCGTGGAATGCTGAAGATTTGGAAGATGAAAAGGAACCGGGGTAAGTTTGTGTCTTGGGACACCTTGGCTGCTGCCACTCTCTTGTCACATGGTATCTCAGCTCCTTGCCTGCTTCCCATATGGCTGCCAAGCACCCAAAATGCAAATATTTTTAAAGTCCAAGCCTCAATCCAGTGCACATTTGTGCCCTAAGAAGGTTTTTCCTGGCAGGTCTGCATATCTGATGTGGTTTAATAATATAAAAAAGGATTTCCTTGTATGATGCCTGTGTCACAGTTGCCCACGGAATAAGACAATTTAATGGTTTTGTGTGATTCAGACATTCCCAAATCCACCAAAATGGAACAGATTTGACCCATAAAAGGTTTTTCTTCCAAAGATTCTTTTTTCAAAAGATTTTATCAAGAAGCACCTTATTACTATACACTGCTTAACATTTTCCCAACGCAAACTGTTGTTCACACATCCTGAGTGAAAATCAGTGCACAGTTTGCAAGCTCGGCAGAGGCTGAAAACCCCAGCACAGGCTAATCCATGAATATAGACCGAATGATAAGTTACTTCAGGGAAGAGTGGCTGTATTTGCTCCCCCTCTATTATTGCCAGCCAGCTCTAGGTTCAGAGATGCTTCTGCCCTGCCTGATAAATTGAAGGACTTCACAGACATATTAACACAGCCAGACCGTAGTCAGTGAGCAGACAATTGATTATATGTCAGAAAGTCACACACTGGGCAATTTTGCTCCTAGGCTTTGCCTCCATTTCTCAAAATATACATTACAAAGTGAAGAAATCAAAAGTGAGAGATAAGAGTCTGCACGTTAGGAAGCTGCTTGGAACAGGTTTTGTCTGTCTCCCTGGTTTTGTGCAGCACTGTGTGTCTTGTTTGGATTCTGGAAGGAGCAGAGTCACTCAGTCGATGTCTTGCAATTAAGAGGTTTTTTTCTTAATGAAATATAGGATTCTGTCAAAGCATAACTTTTGACTCAAAACCAAGGCTTTCAGTGATGTTCTCCTATTTTTCACCAAGTCTAAACAAACAGCTTGTTCTTTTTTTCCCCCCTCTTCCCTTTGAAATCGCCATTTGTAAATGTTGAGGGTTTAGCTGAAAATGTTATAATTTATGTCAAAAATATTGAAATCTTTCCCCAAGACCCTGTCACCATATGTCAGACTTCATTATTCAGAGAAGACACTCAGGTAAAGCTTGTTCCCAAGTCACATTTTTCACTCTGTGTCACAGTGAAGCCAATGTTGCAACTTCCAGGGGGGCAGAAATTTCATTCCCAGGGAAGCAAAAAATTTGAGTGTTGAATATCAAGGCTTTTCTTGTGAAAGCTGCCTGAAATGAATCATTGCTATCTGCATTTCAGTGAGGGCTGGAGGTCATGGTGGGTTTTGGTGTCTCATTGTGCTACACATGAACAAACACACACGAGGCAACACTGGCAGCAGAGAGCTCACGGACTCCTCTGACAAGAAAGCACAGAGGGGAAAGGGAAGCAGGGAGAGGTGGAATGACTCAACCTACACCACACCACGGGCCAGGCCAGGGACAGGAGGAAAACTGGCACGTCCAGATTCCCAGTCCAGAGAAGGCAGGGTCGCTCTGACGGCTGCATCAAGGGAGGAGTGAAAAAGGGAGGGTGTTTGTAGCAGCGTGTGTTATAATTGGTGTTGTATGTTAATTTGTGGTTCAGTCCATGTACCCCCATTGTTATACAAAATTTGGTTGTAGCCCTTCATTCCCCCACCACAGCCACGTATCCTTTCCCTACTCCCCTCCTCTAGGGACATGTCTGTCAGCCCAGGAGTCCATCCCTGCTGCCAGAAAGCCCCTGAAGGGCATCGAATGATGGGCTGTAGCCAGAGGGGTCCCCCTCCCTTTCAGGGAGATTGGCCCCCAAGGTGTCCCTCACCCCTCGGGCTACTCCCTGCTTTACCCTGGTTGGTGAATCCCTTATCTCCTTCCCTTCCTCCCACCTGAGCATAAAAGTTACTGTCCTTCCTTTGTTCTGGGCTCTGCCATGAAAAGACCTTGAGGTGAGGAGGTCCCGTCAGGGGCCTGAATGAACTTGTGTGCCAACCCCTGTGCAGAGCCCTCCTTCTCTCTCTCACCATCGTCGCCTCAGCCCTGCGGCCAGTGCCGTGAGCTGGGTGCGCTGAGGAACCCCCAGGATCAGCTCGGTCTGCGTGGCACAGAGCTGTACCTGCTGCTGCCTGTGTGCCAGGGTGAGCTCGGGCTGGCGGAGTGGGCACTCTGAGAGGCACCAGCGACAGGTGATCTGCTCAGGTGACCACCTTGTCTCCTGAGACTGGGAGGGCCAACCTGGCCTCTAACAGGGCTCCGCTCCCCTCCTCCCTGCCCTGAGGGGTCTTTTGGGTAGCCCTGATTGCTCGTCCTCCAGCATCCTTTCTGCATCTTTGTCCTCGTGCCTTTCTCCTCTTGCAGCTGCCTTTGGCAGGAGCCTTCCACAGCCCTGGGCCCTACACTAGGTAGGGCAGAGCCACTCTGGAGCAGATTTGCCAGCAGGGCACAGCAGATCATGGAAGATCTTCCCTATTACTACTTGGGGAGTGACTTGGCTCCCAAAATCAAGTGGCACATGCCCCATGGGGCTGTCCAATCCCACAGGAGCCCCGGGTAATGCTGCTTTGGGTTACTCCGATAAGATCTGAACAGAAAACCTGCATTTGGGGCTGTTGAGCATCCCTTCCTTCCCACCACAGACCAGCCTTCCCTGTGCCACAGAGCACTCAGAAAAAGATGTGGCCCATCTGCTCCAGGGGCTAGCGAGTACAACCTGCCTCCTGCACCTTCCCAGGAGAAACAAAAGGCTTTTTTTTTCCCCAGCCTGCAGCCGCTGAACACATCAAAGAGGGGAATCAATACCTATCGACCATCACTGTTTCCTTCAAGTGTCCCCAGCCCCTGTGATTATGTATCTGCTCTCCTTTCCCTGTCTGCTTTACACATCAGGAATTCACCTCATTCCCCACAAAGAGAACTCCAAAATTGGATTTCTCAGAGCCAGCACTAATTCACAACCCAAAACAATGGTAATAGGGACAATGTTTGTCTCTGTATCACAGCTCCTGTGGAAATCCCGGCTTTGTGGGTAGAAAATTACTGAGGTAATATATATAAATATATATAAAAATGCTCCTCTGGTGCTGTTCTGCATGGAAACAAAATGTTCAGCACCAGCATGCAAAAGATCTCATCGCATCTCCATGTGGGGTAGGAGAGATGGGGAAGGAAGAGCTCTCTCCCGATGTGGGATATTTCCTGAATCTTTAACTCAGCAGAAATCACTTGGAATCCCAGCCTCCACCCCAGTCCTGGCTGGGCCTCCCATCCCCTCCCTGTAGCCACCTGCCCTCCCTCTGCAGGCCACTGGTTCAGTGAGCTCAGGCAGCAAAAGCCATCCCAAACAAGCAAATAGTTTCCCACTGGTTCACTTCACCGAACCCACTCACCCCAGGGTGGGCTGTGCATTGACTCCTGCAAGGCAAGGGCTCAGAAGACGCAGCTGGGGGCACAGGCACAGGCAGGATTTTGGAGGCTGAGCTGATTTGCATTGGTTTCACCAAGACAAAATGACTCTGTAACCTTGCTGAGAGCTCAGTCCCCACGGCAAGGGGCCACAGAGGGCACATGCACATCTTTGCAGCCAGCAGCCTGAACCTGATGCCTGTTTGCTCTGGGTACCTGCCTGAAAATATTGTTTACCTGCAAAAAGCCTTCTTCCAGCTCTGTGATACTGATCGCTGAAAAACAAACAGGCAGCTGCTGGCAAAGAAGCGGGGGGGGAAAGAAATGGAAAGAGCAATACTCCAGATTTGACACAGGTAGGATCTCTCGGCCAGAGCAGAGCAGAAGCAGCAGTTCATGTCTCTACCCTCCCCTTATTTGGGATAAAACAGCTTTAGCAAGCAGCTGAAGAGATGCTGGGACCAGACACCCAGTAACCCCCACAGCCCACTCAGCGGGAGCCCAGCACTGGCACTCACTGGAATTTGTTGTTCATCCCTGGGAGCCAGTGCCTACCCAAAACTCCCTGGAATTTACCTTTTTCAGGTATTTCTCTAGTGGGAAAGCACTCAGGCACCACACAGGCGTGCAGGGAGTGAACACCACATTGGGATGCTTGCGCAGAGCAGGCATCTGTGACCAGGGCACATCTTGACTGCATCCTTTGAGATAAAAGCCTGGATCCCCTCCTTGCCCCCATCCTCCTCCCCACCTCCAGTGTTTACTGCTCTCAGACTCTGATTTAGGTGGTTCACTGTGGCTTTCATCTAAGTGCATCAGCATTTTTAAATTAGTCACAGGTGACTCACAGGGTTACAAGAATAATGTTAAATTGCCAGACACACACAGCCCATATACTTTATTACCTCATTTTTGTATCTTCTTTATGGCCTGTGATAGCAATGACCTTATAGTCTGTGGCTGAAGAGCCAGTTAAACTTGTTCTCTGTCAAAACAGTAATTAAAAAAATTCCTATAGGCTAGGAAGCGAACCTTTACTCTCCAGTATATTTCTCCTTCCAACAAGGCTCCTGAATGAAGCTCTGTGAGCAACAGAAGCCAATGTGCACCAAAGTCCCTTCTGAACACCTTATCAGCCAGGCAGCACTCATTCATCTACATTAATATTTTAAATAAATATGTATTAGGCTTCACGACGTACAGCGCATGTCAGAGCCAGACACACGCAGCAGTTTCCCTTCGGCCACTGAGAAAAATCTGGTCTGATTGAGAAGGAAGGGGAAAAAAAGGATAAATGTATTAAATATATTTAGCAAACAGTTGGCATTTTTCTTGCTTTTAAATGAGGATTGCAGTTTGATATCCCTTTTTTTTTTAATCCCTTTCTTCTTCTAATTTTGCAGTTCAGTTGGAGGAAAAGAGAATGAAAAGGAAGGGAAAATACAGAATCTGAGGAAATTTCGGCCATCGAGGTCATGAAAGAGAAAGAAATGAAAACACAAAATCTGATTATTTGTTGAGGGAGAATTATCAATTTTGGGAGACTGCCTCCAAAAAGCAGTGGATACAACTCTGATAATATTTCACCCCATTATTCTTCCTGGTCTGATACTATAGACATGTTCCCTCCCTTTCCATCTCCCTCCAAAAAAAAACCCAAACCCACAACTTTTCCCTTGGGAAGGTGGGTCACATCCAATTTTCTAGCCCACAGACCTTGCAGGGTGTCAGGTGGTTTTGTTACTGGTTAGAAACAAATTCCCAGGAGCCATGGAAATGCTGGATGAATCTCATCTTTTTCTCTTCCCTCTCCATCCAAATTCCTTTTACTGGTGTCATTTACAGGTTACTAACCAAGTTGAAACATCCAAGCTGAAAGTCCAGCTGTTAAAAAGCAGCAAGGCATTCAAAGCCTGCTTCCTGGGCAATTTTTAAAGTGCTGCACTAAGGAAATGTTCAGGAGAGTGAAGCTTTGCCTTTTATATATCCCAGCAGACTTACACTTTCTAATAGACCCATCTAAATCAACAAAGTATTCCCCAGCCAGGGCCGAGAGCCGGCGAAAATGGCTCGGAGACAACTGATGCAGCCACAACTTTCCACTGGAAGTTAATGAACTTTTAAAAATATTTTGGAAAGTGATGTATGCACAGGGCTCCTCGGTGTGTCACAGTTCATATAATGTGTTCCTGTCCCCGGGAGAGACCCTGGCTGAGCTGTCAGCTGTGAGGTTGCTCTTCTGGAGCTTTTTCTTTATATACACAGCCCTCTCTCTCTGTCCCTGTCTTTCTCCTTTTGTTCTGCGGGGGAGGCAAAAGGCAGCCAGCTCCCTCTTGTATAAATTGTGTGCTTCGAAGAATTTGAAGGGCAATTGAACAGGAGGAAGGAGGCAAAATCCCTGGCTGAGTGAACCGAGAGTCAGGGTGCTGCCCTGGGTGGTGGTGATGAGCATCCCGGGGGTGTGGCTGCACACTCACCTGCACCTGAGTGCCTACATCCCTGTACCCACACGTGGAACAGGAATCTCCGGTGTTGAGGGAGCGCTGCCTCATCTAAGTGGCCTCCTGCATCACAGCCCAGCGAGTCATGGGCTGGGGCAGGGTGGCTGGGAAGCTGCCTGGAGGAAAAGGACCTGGGCTGGTGAACAGCCAGCTGAGAATGAGCCAGCTTTGCCCAGGTGGCCAAGAAAGCCAAGGGCACCCTGGCATGTTTCAGAAATTTTGTGGCCAGCAGGGAAGTGATTCTTCCCTCTGCTTGGCACTGGTGAGGCCACACCTCGAGTGCTGTGTTTGGTTTTTGAGCCTCTCACTACCAGAAGGACACTGGGGGGCTGGAGCAAGCCCAGAGAGGGGCAACAGAGCTGGGGAAGGGTCTGGAGCACCAGGAGCAGCTGAGGGAGCTGGAGGGGCTCAGCCTGGAAAATGGATGCTCCAGAGGGACCTTCTCACTCTCTAAAACTCCCTGACAGGAGGGTGCAGTGAGGTGGGGATTTGGCTCTCCCCCAGGGCAACAAGTGGCAGGACCAGAAGAAACATCCTTGAGTTGCACCAGGGGAGGTTTAGATTGGATATCAGGAATGATTTCTGCACTGAAAGAGCACTCAGGCATTGGAAAAGGCTGCCCAGGGAAGTGGTGGAATCACTGTCCCTGAAAGTGTTCAAAAGGCACATGGCTGTGACACTTAGGGACAGGGTTTAGTGGAGAACATGGCAGCTCAGAGGTAACAACCAGAGTCAATGATCTTAGAGGTCTTTTCCTACCTTTATTATTCTGTGATTCTGTGGTTTCTTCCTAAGAAACCCAAAGATCCCCATACAGGGGTCCTTCCTGGGACACTTCAGGATGGCCTGAAGCTCATCGTGTTTGTCTTACTTCTTTTCATGTCTGGCAGTGGTTTCTGGACCACAGTAAGGAAAAAGCAGGGGAGTCACAGCCAGAGCCTCACTGGTCCACAAGGCCAGCACTGCTCCAGCTCCATCCTTCAAAAGATCTTCTCAAAGATGAGCTACAGCATAAGCTCAAAAGCTCATCTGGAGAGAGGTCACTCCACCATCTCCCTCCAGACAGCCTGTGGCCTGTTGTCTCCAGCCTTAGGAGGTTGAGATCTAGTTTGGGGGTGAATTTATTTTATTTCCAAATATGATCATCCATCTCTGGATGTCTCTCTGAACTCTTCTTCTCATTTGATTTCCCAGCATGTGTGGGCTCAGCACAGCTCTCTCCCAAGACTATATTTTCCCTGTCCCAGCTGTTATTACCTACCTTTTTAGCTGCTCTGAAGATTATCCTTTTCTTTTCCTTTCCCCCATGGAATTACCACAGTAAGAGCTCATCTTGAGAGGTTATCACAATGACCCTGAAGTCGTTCCTCAAGACACTGCTTTCAAACACAGAGCTGGCTCTTCTGAAAGCACAGCCTTGTATTCTTCACTCCCAGAGGGATTCCCTTCAATTTAGCTGGACTAAAAGCATCCTGCTGAACCATGACCAGTTAAGTACACAATCCATATCTCTGAGTAACCCATATCTTCCTCATTCTCTAGCCTGCAAATTTCTGTGTCATCTGTAATACCATAAAGTGTTCCTTACCCCTATATGTTCTATATCACTGCAAAATGACCTGTACAAAGCTTTAACAGGTGGAGCAAGACCAATCTCTGGGGAAACAACCTCAAAATAGCTCTGCTCTTTGGAGCCATGGCATTAATGGCTTTCAAAATGCAGCAGAGAACTGGTCCACGTAACTGTTGACCCTCTGATACTGCAAAACATACACTTTCAAAATCAAAATATCATCGACTGTCATGGGTGATATCCACTGAAGGATTTTTTATCAGCCATATCTATACTGTGGTTTAACCCTGGCCAGCACCTCAGCTCCATACAGCCATTCCCTCCCTCCCAGCAGGACGGGGGAGAGAGTCAGAAGAATAACAGTGACAAAACTCGTGGGTTGAGACAAAGACAGTTTAATATGCAAAGTAAAAGCAAAATAAGGAACAAATTCACTACTTCGCACTGGCGAGCAGGTGTTCAGCCAAGTCCAGGAAAGCAGGGCCTCATCATGGGACTAGGTAAGACAGATGCCATAGCCCTGAATGTGCTCCTTTCCTCCTCCTTCCCCAGGTTTATGTGCTGAACATGGCACTGCATGCTCTGGAATGCCCCTTGGGTCAGCTGTGCTGGCCCTGGCCCCTCCCAACACCTTGCACACCCCCAGAGGGGCAGTCAAGGAGCAGAAAAGGCTTGGAGGCTGTGAGAGCCCTGATCAGCAATCACAAAAACATTGGTGTGTTATCAACAACATTATCATCACAAAGCCAAAACACGTGACTACAAAACAAATTTAACTCTCTCCCAGCCCAGACCAGCAGACTTCTTCCACCCCAGCCAAGGACCATGACACACCAGCAGGCTGTTCCCAGCCTGCCCTGACTCACCCCGACTGAGAGGCATTCCAAAGTTTCCCCCAGTTCTGAAGGAAGCTCTGCTAATATCTGGCAGGCAAACAGCAAAGTGAAATCAATAGGGGGAATTGAAGAAGATTATGGCTGCAGGTCATTTGTTTACACAGCTTTGCTGCTGACCTGACTAGGGGAAAGTTAATATAAGCTTGCAGTTTGGGAAACCAGAAAATGTTCCCATATTCAAGGAGTGCAGGAGTCAGAGCCTGTGAAAATGGACACATTGGAGGAATGTCCAGGAGAGGGATATTTTAGCTTTCCAGTGTTAACCATTTTATGCTGGGTCAGAATATAATCCCTGACCAAGGTCTCAGCAACAAACCAGACCCTGCTGGGGTTATTGTGCTTCAAGGGAGTTTTCAATAAGGAAAAAATTCCTTTTTTTCTCTTAGCAAGCCTGTGCAAATATGAGATATTATTTAGACATAAGCATTTTAATTAAAACCTGTATCCATCCTCCTACTGCATTCACTGTTACCACTGCACTCACAACATTCTCCACCTCTCCAGAATGATCACATCCTACTGTGTTTTTCAGAAGTTCACATGAAATCTGCTGTCACAAATACTTTTCTGAATATGAAACATCTGGAGTGGACAAATTAAGCAGAGTTATGGAACGTTCCTTGTACAACACACTGTGCAGTGATCCAATAATCTAGGACTTGTCTGTCTCCGAAAGTCACTGGGGAAAATGCAGGGATATGATGTCTGAAAGCTCATCAGTGACTCAAAGAAGATAAACAAGCACCAGGTGTCCGTGGTCTCCACCAGTACAGGAATTAGAGACCAACAAGCAAAACTAACAGGCAGATGTCTTAAACAAGCATGAGGATGTGGTTCATTAACCCACGCACAGTTTGGCTGTGGAGCTCCGTGCTGCAGGATGCTGTGGATGCTAGAGAGGCACAAGGGAAAAAGGAATTCCTCAAAAAGGAATTAGGCAAGTTCTCCCAAAAAATCCATCAGTTACTGGAGCTAAAGACACTGCCTCAGAAAGACTCCATACAATATCCTGCTAAAGCCTTCAAGCGTCCAATGGAGATACTATATTTTTTTCTCAATTTTCCAACTTTTTTTTCCCTGTTTTGTTTCCAGCTTTTTTCATCTAGATGGGCTAATCCAGGAGTCCTTAAGCATTTTTGGCCTATTTTACTGTTTGAATTTAATTTCCCAGCAGGATTTTGGTACTCTTAGTGAAACAAATTTTGCCATTACCAAGAGAGTAGAACAAAAGTCTACCTAGCAGGCTAAGAAATCTCCATGGAGAGAGAGAAGGAATGATATTCCTATTGTTTTCATGAACTCATATGCCAGGGGGCACGAGCTGCTGAGTAAGGCTGGAGAGATTTTACCAACTAGACACATTCCTCAAAGTCTATCAAGAGGCCTGAAACACAAAGCTGCAGACACAACTCTGTGGATAAGGAAGGTATTAATCCACCTCTCACCAGACATCAGGGAGGTGAAAGAGTCACCTCGGAATTCCTTTCTTTCTCCTGTTTTCCCTGGGCGTCTGCAGGGGACCACTATGAAAGCTGAGATGCTGCCCTGGTGGGCCCCAGATGAGACATTTAAGCCTTCCCTGCTCCTCAGCCTGGAAGAAGACGCCCCCCAAAGGGTTAAGAGTTGTTACTGAGCAGCGATGCTGTTTTGGTGCCATATGGTCCTCATCATCTCCCTGTTACCAAGGCAGCTGCAGCAGAGGCACCTGCACGCTCAGCCCCTCCTGCTGCAAGTGCCCAGGGACAAACCTGAGCCCACCTGCCTGCCAGGAAACACAACACCTGGCATCCAGAGGGGTAAATGTTCAACCATCACCCCACTGCCATGTCAGGGAAATCGTTGCTGTCATCAGAAATTGGCTGCAACTCTTCAGGCCAATATTAGTGCAAATAGAGGTTTGTTCTCTCCTCTTGAGTTGTTCTTCTAATCCCCAGGACTACAGAATATTGGATAATGTTTCCCTTTGTGTTTTTAAGTGAAGCCTATGGCCAACAAGATCCTCAGAGATGAGGAACCTTGACATTTTGGGTCGTACCACTATGTCTGTGCTGCTCTCTGAAGGATCATCACAGAGGTTCCACTCCCTGGCTTCACTTCATGTCTTCCAAGGAAAAGGCAAGTCACCATATTCAAAATGCTTCATTATCTCCACAGAGAACAACATTAATATCAAATCCAGTTGTCTGCTCTGGAGAGCCATGAATATCTTTGCAAGACCCTTCTAATTGTTTGTTCACTTGATGTAAAATGTAGAAGTTTTGAAGCCAGGCTCACGAGGTGCCCCATCATCTGTAAATGGCTCATTCTAGTCCCATTTCAGCCCAAGAGGAGAACAACTGCATGGCACAGCACATTGCCTCTCCAGCAAAAGAGCTGCCTGGGCTGGGTTGAAGGTGATCCCTGGACTGGCATGACGCACAAAGGTTCATAGGAGAAAAAAACCCACCACAGTTGCTGAGGAAATATAGAGGTCTCAACTTGTCCACAGGAAATCCACAAGCCAAGGGGGAAAGAGAGGGGAAAATTCCCTCAGAAATTGCTGAGATTTCTTTATTAAGAGAATATCACCCTCTGAATAAAGAATTTCTTCCTAATATCTTGTCTAAACCTGCCCTTTTCCTGTTTGAAGCCATTTCCCCTTGTCCTATCACTCCAGGCCCTTGTCCAAAGTCCCTCTCCGGCTCTCTTGGAGCCCCTTTAGGGGTTGAAGAGCAGAGGTGCCCCAGCCCTGTGAGCATCTTTGTGACCCGCTCTGGACCTTCTTGACCAGGTCCATGGAATCCCTATACTGGGAACTCCAGAGCTGAATGCAGTATTTCAGGGCAGGTCTAACAAAAGCAGACTGGAGAGGGAGAATAAAAAATTGTTATCTGTTGGGTGCTCCCGGAACGTGACATTTTATGAAGAGTCAAAACAAAGCATAATTGTTTAATTAAATAATGAGGGCAGAGTTGACAGGGGCAGAGTGATACCTTCATGGTGAGAGCTGACACTGGTTCCTTCTCTGCTTCACATCACACTCAGGGTGAGAACAGATCACACAGTCACTGGAGCAACAACTGCTAGGAGCAGCACAGCTGTTGACTCCTGCATCCATCTCATGTTGTGGTGTCAGAACCCTGGGATGGATTAAACTGCCTTCAGAGTTAGCTGTTAAAGCTGTGTCAGTCTGATTTTTGCTTCAGGCTGGACACAGTTTGCCCAGGGGGGGACACAACTAAATGTCTCTCAGATGGCCAGGTTGAACTTCTGCCTGAGACAGACTCCAGGCTTCTGGAACTGCACATCCTATGTTCAGCCGGGGCTGTTGACAGCTTCACTGGTAACAAACCAGTGAACATCAGGGCTGGGAGATGCACACATCTGGAATGGAATGCTTCAGAGCTGTGTGGAGACCAGATCCCTGCATCCCCTCCCAGCACTGCAACCAGTCAGATGTGCTGGGAGACACAACCCAGCAAGGAGTAACGTGGGTCATTCAGGATCTATCCCTTGGTGTGGAAGCATGAACATAATGGGATCTTCCAGACTAGCTGATTTTCCCCCAGTTCATCATGCTGGGATCTTGTATCACAAAGGTCTCCTTTTTATGTAGTGAGTCCTCAAAAGAGCAGGGACAAACCCTCCAATCTTCACTGCTGAAAAGCATCAAGGGACAGTGCCCAAAGCCAGAACAGCTCTGGACCACACAATCATAGAATCACAGAACCGTTTGGGTTNGGCCCCACCCTCTCTCCAGGGGATCTCTGCTGTCCATGGGCCATCCAAGCTCACTGCATGGCTGATAACATTACATCATCCATTGGGAGAGGCTCCACCCAGGGGGAGGAGCCAAGCATTCCCACCTGGATAAAACTTGAGATTCAGAACGCCAGGACAGCCTGTGTGCACTGGATTCCCAGAGGAAGACTGGATTCATCTCACCACCACTGGACCTTTTCTACAGGAGTATCTCTACTCAAACAGAATCACATCTGTCACTCCANCATCCAACCTGGCCTTGGACAATTCCAGGGATGGGGCATCCACAACCTCTCTGGGCAACCTGGATGTCTCAGCATGACCAGACTACCTATATTTGGATACCATTGCAAACCCAGCCACATTCTCATCCCCCTTGTCTTGGGTTGCAGTGCAAGATGTAACCAAAAGCATGTATTCTATACCCAATCTGTTGAAACTGGTTGAAGAGGTGGTTTGTTTGTTTTTTTCTCTTTATCTCAAAACTCTGGGGAGAGAGGGGGGTGGGTGTCTTCTGTTAATGGGCCAGATGTTTAAACCAGGTGGGGCAATGTTCTTTATCTCTTCCAGGCCCCACCCTCTCTCCAGGGGATCTCTGCTGTCCATGGGCCATCCACGCTCACTGCATGGCTGATAACATTACATCATCCATTGGGAGAGGCTCCACCCAGGGGGAGGAGCCAAGCATTCCTACCTGGATAAAAACCTGAGATTCAGAATGCCAGGACAGCCTGTGTGCACTGGATTCCCAGAGGAAGACTGGACTCATCTCACCACCACTGGACCTTTTCTACAGGCGTATCTCTACTCAAACAGAATCACATCTGTCACTCCAGGAAGACTTATTTGGACTGCTTCCAACACCCTGACCAACGGGGTGTCAGGTCATATTCTGACCCTGCCAGTGTTTCTAGAATTTTTGTTTGTTTGCTTGCTTGGTTTTTTTCTTTTTTTGTGCTACTACATTTATATTTTTAATATTCCTAGTAAAGAACTGTTATTCCTATTCCCACATCTTTGCCTGAAAGCCCCTAATTGCAAAATTATAATGATTTGGAGGGAGCGGGGTTACATTCTCCATTCCAAGGGAAGCTCCATCTTTCCCTGGTGAACACCTGTCTTTCCAAACCAAGACACCCCTTAAGTGACCAGCCTTAAAAAAATAACTTTCTAGGGCTGCCATGTCCTCCTTGAAGACCCTTTTCTTTGGTGGTGTTGCAAACCACCCGTGCCCACAGCAGAGCGGCGCCTCCCAAGCTCACCCAGCACCGTGTTTTGCCCAGCACACACATTTCTCCCTAGCTGTGGCCTCAGTGTTGGGATCAGTCGGCTCAGTGTGTGTTTGTGTGTGTGTGTGCGTGTGTGTGTGTGTGTGTGCACACCATGGTGGAGAGGTCCTTGTTCACTCTGTGAACGCGACCGCTGCTGCCGCTGTGGTGGCTGAGGGAGGGATTTGCTATCACTCACCACTTTAAGCACACCACCAGCAAACAAGCCTGGAAAGTGCCAGGGGCTAACAAACCACTCCCGATCCTGCAGGGAGCTGGGTTAGCTTCACAGTGCTGTGCCTCACTGCTGGTTCTGTTAAATATTGAGCTGAGCTCTTCAGAAAGGAGGACTTTTGACACAACCAGGTGCAGGAAACAGCATCTTGGAGGGGTGAAACAGCCGGGCTCAGCCTGACCTTTCAGTCCTGGGTGACTGCAGCTGTGACTCTGGAGCAGGATGAAGACAAATTAGTGATTTTCAGAAATGTTTTGCTGATAACTGCGATCGCTCTAAGTTTCTGAATGAATGCAGACGCTGGTGCCCGGCTTCCCAGATAAAAAGTGATTAAAGTCTCTTTAAGAGCTTCTAAATCTGCTCTTCAGAAATTCCATTAAGCAATCTAATTAGCTAATTCTATTAACTGATTAGGTGATATTAATTAGTTAATTTAGGGGGGAAATTTATAAAGCTATCGAAGGAAATACAGAAAAAGGAGGGGGACTTTCGGCCAAGAGCTTCCTTTCTTCACCCCCACAGTGCCTTAATTAGAAATTTTAATTAGCCATATGCTGGGGGTAGGGAGTTGCTAATGGACCTCTGCTCTCCCCATCCTCTCCCCTGCTAGTCATGTGTCTGCTGGTAATTCATGGTGTCCAAAGCAACTGTGGAGGTTGGAGGTTTGCCCTTTGGGTATGTTTTCTTCCCTTTTAGTCCAGGCTACACTGCACAGTGCACCAGACCATTGATTTAGGGGATTGGAAAAAACCCAAACCAAACCTGGTGCTTAGGACAGAGCACCATGGGGACACTCTGAACATGGACCCCTGGTAGCCTCCAAAGTCATTTTTCAGTTTACAGTAAAGGTCCTGGGAAGCTGGCAAGGCTCCTCACCAGCTTTACAGGGGAAACGCCCCAGGTTGGGGGTCCCCAGGCTTCAGTCCACACCACTGCACAGCATCTCCTGCCAGAGCATGTGGGTGGCCCATGGATGGTTTGAAACAGAGGTGAGCCAGTTTCTAGGCACACTCCCAGAGGTCCAGGCTGAGGACTCAGTCTTGGCAGCCTTCTGCAGCATTGACCAGATTGGAAACTTGGCCACCACTGCCGCTGATACCATGATTTCAGCTCCTGATGAATACTGGCAGCAGTGCAACTGAGTCTACAAATCCTTCTGACCTGTGAGGATGTGCAGGACCCCCAAACCTGCCAGAATGACTCTCACTGTACCCCAGGCACACGTGAACCCAGCATACCTGCCTGTCACTGGTTCCACACATATCTAGCAGGGAGAGGCAAGAAATCTCTCACAGCTGCAGCGATTTCTCCTGGTAAGTACCCATGGAGGAAAGGCTCAGCGTGCTCCAGGCACCTCTCTAAATGTCTGCTCTACCTCTGCCTTTCTCCAAACACAATGATTAATGAAGGGATGGGAGTGGATACCGGCACCACAGAGCCCCCAAACTCTCAGTGAGGTGCTGAGCTAAAGGCATCCCAGCCACTTAAATAAGACTCCCACATTCATTAGCTTTAATAACCCAGGTGGGCAAGGGCAGAGGTTGGGAAGCTGCAACATGAGGGACAGGGTCAGGGGGTGAGGTGACTGTGGAGAAAGTCCAGCAAGTCAGAGCCCTTGTGCTTGGACCAGGACCTTCTTGGGACAGAGTTGTCTCACGTATCACGTCTGCAGCACTGTGAGAGACTCTGCTCTGGGATGAGTTCTGTCAGAGAGCAAATGCAAATGAAGTCCTGGACCGTGGTGGCTCTGTTAATATTAATGCTGGCAGCGTTCCTGCTAAAAGCATCAGTGCCGCTGCCTGCCTCCTCCCGCGCCCACCCGTAGCAGGTTTCTGAATCCAAGAACTGACAGCTTTTAGTGTAAATTTTGAGGCTTTAAGCTTTCCAATTATGCCTGCCCCACGCTTTCAAGTCTTCCCCAGCAACCGTCAGGTTCACAAGTTTTCTAAGGGGAAAGTGAGGATTCGTGAAATCCCAGGAACTGGGACAAAGCCCTGGGGGTGGTGTGACTCAGCCAGGAGCACTGGCAAGGTTACACAGCAGTGCCTTGCATCCTGATGGCAAAGGTGGGTGTCCTGGCAGGGGAAGGAGCTGCCCCACAGCCTCCAGATTCCCAAACTGATCTCCTCTGCAAGACTCATCTCTCTGCATGACTTCGTGGCCTCAACCACAAATTTTTCCTGCCAAGTGGGGGCTGCATCTCTCACCTGGGGTGTAAGCAAAGTGATTTCCAAGCTATGATCCTGCTCCATCCCAAGGCCATCCTGAGACACACCTCACTATGGAGCCTGGTCTGGACTTCATTTGAAAGGTGAAGAGCCACCCCAAGTAATAAATATTGCAGAGGCTCTCTGATGAAACCAATTTCCACCAACCATAGTTTGGTCCAAGCCAAAAACACATGGGTTTTAAAAAAATATATGGTAAAGTGACTGTTTACTGCCTCTTTTGAGGGGATTCCGGGATTATCCTGCTCAGATGGAGTAAGTCCACAACCACTGTTTGTAAAATCTCGTAGGAGAAACAGTGTACACATCCCCTGTTACTCCTTGCTTTCTTGAAGGTACCAGCCACACAAAAACAAGGAATTCCATGTCCAGAATGATCCAATAAGGTAATGTGCGCACTCAAAATGCTCACGTGCCATGGCCTTGAGAGCTCTACCTCTTTGAGATACTTCTTAAGAAAGTCCAGAGTTTCCCAGCTTCTTAAGCAATAAGATTCCTTTCCTTCCAAGCTCCGTGCTTTTCCAAGGTCAAAGAAACAATAATGAGCTGATTTCAATGTTGGCCTCAAACACGCCCCTATCAATGAGTGCTATTAGGTAAATCTCTGCTGCCAACCCTCCTGTCTCCCAAGATACATCCCTGGAGCTTGCAGACCTGAGGAACAATGCCCACCTTCCCACCACTTCTCTCACCCTTCTGTCAGTGTAAGGCCAACAGTCTGGGGACAATAAGGACAAGGACAGAAGAGCCCTTTCCCTGAACAGCAAAAAGTCAAGTGGAAAGCTCTGAGGCTGGCCCCACTGGGAGCTATGGGCACAAAAAACACTGAGCTGGAAAAGGGCAAATTTTGAGCTCAAACTGTCAAAACTGGGCACCACAACTGAGCTCAGCTTCACACAGAAAGCATCAAGATGTTTATTACTATTTCAACCCGAACTTGTTGGGTTTTTTTGCCCTGTTTCTTTATTCTGTGCCACAACCAGTCTAAACACCCATCTAGGTCTGCCAAGTCTTATTTATTTCTTTTGCAGGACAAATTCTTTTCTTCCTCACAGTTTGTGGGCACAAGGAGACTCCAGGTGTGTTTCATCCAGTCTATCTCATCCTTCTTATCTAGTCTCACACAGAAATAAGTGCATTTTTTCCAGTGGTGTGTAATTCCGTCATCATCCCCAGTGGAGGATGTAAAATTATATGGGTTGAAAATATTTCTCACATCTTTATGTCCCAGTAAGATCTGGACCATACCTGTAAAACCTCTGCTGAGAAGTGCCTCAACTTTTGCTTTCTGTGGAAGCAATGGAGGAGGACAGCAAGGGTGTGCAGCATTAAGTTTAGGTTATGGAAGGCTCCCATGTGGGGATAGACTGAATGGCTTTGAATTCTTCCTCTTCTGAAAGAATTCTCTGAGGATATGATATTAGAGGTTGTAAAACCGTGAAGAAGGGAAATATTAATATTAAACAGTTGTTCACTATTTCCCATAGCAGAGGACCCAGGAGCATGCTGAAAATTTGCAATTAAGCACATTTTAGGCACAAAAGTAAGCCCACTTTCCCGGTGCACATAGCCCATCCACTGAACTCATTGCTGCAGCATAGTGGCTGGTCCAAAATGCTGCTTGGAAACTCAGAAAAAAGGTGGATATATTGACCAGTGGCTACCAAAAAAAACCTTGGTCTGGTAGCAGCCTTCAGTTTCAGGAGTCCTCCACTTCAGATGACAGCAGAGGGTGGCTTTTGAAGGGCCCTGGAGAGGGGACACGGTGGGCTCTGTGGGCATCCTCACCCTGCAAATCCTGTTCCTCTGCCTCACCCACTGCTCAGCCCGTGCTGGCTGCGGCTCAGAGTGCACTTTTGCGAGGATCCCTGGAGCAGCAGAAGTTGGTACTAAAGTTCAGCTGTAACAGGAGCTTTGTTTAGCGGTGCTGGGACCAGAAGGTCAGCAGCAGCTGCTCTGCCAGGCTTTAACGCTTTGTTCACCTCCACGCGCTCGCCGTGCAGAGTTTCCTGTTCCCCAGGCAGCTCGAGGAAGAGCTTTCTTTTATTTTGTTAGCCCCATTATCCATCAGTGTTAGCTCTGTGACAACACCACGGGGCCAGCCTGCCTGCAGCTCTGCTGGGCTGTAATACAGTAGCCAGCAGCAGTTTTTAGCTGCTTTTTCTCAAGCAACCCCAGTGGCACCAGGAGATTTTGCAGCTTGTATGTTTGCAAAGTGCTGTTCAAACGGTGGAGCTTCTCCAGAGCCTCGGGGCTGCACCACTGCCAGGATGTTTAAATCAGGATAAACCAGAAGTGCTCAAATGAAGTCCCACTTTGCAGGAGATCAGTGATGCAGAGGGTTCAGCTGCTATTTCCCGGTGCAGATCCCACCTAGTCTGAACTTTCCTGAGCATCTGCAGGGCTGAGGAGTGCATGTTTTAACCTGACAGAAGTCGGGGATGGTTCAGAGGTGACTATAAGCAAGCAGAGGGATCTCTAGGAGGCCACGACGTGGAGTGACTCAAGTGCACAATAGATATCCCAGAGTCCTGTGGTTGCCAGACCCCATTCTGCACCCTGGCACTATCCTGGTTGCACCAGACAACACGGTGGGCATGAGGCCCTTTTTCAGCTCATCTATCCTTTTAAGCTGCTCTTGTCCTTCTTAAAGGACAGCCGCATCACTGAAGACTGTTGGGAATGGCTACAGCCTGGGATAGACCCCAAACTGTGCCTGGGAATCACCTGGGAAATGCCGGTAGGACCATGCCAGGGGCCAACAGCAGGGTCACTCTTGTGCTGCTGTGGGACCCCACGCTCAGGACCTGCACCATTTGCCAGTCAGGACGCACCCACCAACCCTGGCTGCTCTCTGCCCTAAAGATCTCCCCGCTAGACCACCAGCATTTGCATTTTCTGCTGCTCCTGAGCAACCAGCCTGGCCATGAGCTGCACCAGACCAGCCAAAGCTTCAGCTCAGCCCCCACAGCCCTGTTCCCTCCAGAGCAGCGCCGTTTCCAGCCCTGGCAGCACGCCACGTCCTGTACACAGAGCCAAGGCACCTCAGAGGAGATAAAACTACAGCTTCCCAAGCACTCACCCACCCTGCCAGGCCCCGCTCCACGTGCCTCCCTGCCGAGCTGCTCTCTGGGTCAGCTCTTCTCATATCACAGCTCTTCAGCAGCCCCTGCCTGGCCATTCAGCTACAGTCCCTGGAGTTATGGCTTTAAATTATACCGCTGTGTAATGCTGATAGCCTTTGCTTCCCCAGCCTCCTGGCTGAACAGTCGTGACACTTTGACCAGAAACCTCAAGGAATTCCGATTTACTTAGAAATTGCCCCCCTGGTTCATCAGTGTTTGCTGGTGTGAAGCCTCTCTGTAGCTTTGCCATTTAGCGCAAGACTGAATCAGTGCATTTAGACAAGAGCATCATAATGCTGGCCGTGTCACACACAGGGTTTCTCATGTCACAACCTGGCAGTACTCGCTGTCATCTCGTGATGCAGCTCTGGGACAACTGTGCTTTTTCATAAAAGGCTGCAGGACTCTTTGTGCCCACTCAGAAATGGCTTGGAGGACTTGGACAGTTCTGAGTCACCAGCAGATGCTGCTTGGCAGCATTCCACAGGGGCTTGTGGAGTACATGCCATACTCAACTGGTCACTGTGTGTAGGCTGCTTCCCCAGGTCACCAGTCTCCCTGCTTGTGATCACATGAGGAGAAGGCTTTCACGTGCAAGGATGCCTCAGCAGTTTCATTTCTGTCTAGATTTCTACCATGAGCTTTTATCAGGCCAGACTTCCATGCCATCAGTGTATTAGAAAAAAGAGGTATAGAAGAGCCTGTTCAAGGGAACAGCCCCAAATAAGTTCTGCTGTCAGTCTGGAGGAGCTCAAGCAGTGTGGTGCTACCACAGCCACGAGGTCCATGTGCACGAGACCCCAGAAAATCTCCATCTGCCCACAGATAAATATAAGGAGAGAGCCTCTTATAGCTGGGTGTAAGCTGAAGTCGTGGAGGGGAAGTGGGATCATGTGAAGTGGGATGAGGACATGTCCTCCACCAGCTCCACCACGAGCCCTGTGGCAGTGGGAATTCAAACTCTGACACTTCAAAGCACACCAGACCACACTCTCCGTGGAGGTGAACAGCATGCAGCTGTACCAGAGCTATGTTAGGGGCCAGTTTTGATGTGTCATCCGTGGAGGGCAGCAGGAGAAGGCAGACGTTCTTACCTGATCTGAACCAGGCCGAGCAGCGCTGGCAATCCCTGAGGTGTAATCACAGGCCAAGCCAAGAAACCTGATCGGTGCTGGGGCCTCCAGCTGCTCTTGCACTACATCACAAAACCTGCTCCATACACCTGCTCATATAACCCTAGCCCATGGAGGGAACAGCCTCCCTGACCATCCCCAGAGATCAGCTTTGGCCTGGCAAACAAAGCTGGCCAGCCCCTGGCATGGTATCTAATATAGTTAGCATTGGCTTCCCAGAGCTCAGGGTTTGTTTGCATGCTTCTAGCTTTTGCAGGATGAGTTCGGAGCCTTGGAACTGTCTTCTCCTTCACTGTTCAGTGGTCAGTAAACCCACAGAGAGATGCAAGCCACGAGAAGGTGCAGACACAACTTTCTGCATGGGCACTCAAGACTGACTCGTGTAACACCATGAGCTGGGATGGGGATGCAGCCAGGGATGAATGCAAGGATCATTCTCTCACTGTCCTCTAGAAACAGACAAGGAGACACAAACGCCATTTGCAAAAGCAAAAGTGACTTTTCAAGAAAATGTCAGGAACAATATTTATCTATTTCCAAGCAAAGGTCCCCTATATCACTAAATAGCTCTTATTAATGACAGTCCCTTTTAGGACAAAGCTTGATCCCTGCTGATCCTTGGGGTGAGCAGCAAAAGGCTCAGGAGCAAATGGGGGTAGGTTTCTATCCCACTCTCACCTTTTCATTCTTCCTTTTCCCCAAAATTCACAGGAATGTTTCCACAACGCAGCAACATAAAAGGGAATACGATACAGCAATATCCTGTGGAGAGGCAGCTGTAAGTCAATTATGAGCTACCTTTAAGCCAAGAAAAAGTCTCTGAATTTAAGAGGAGAGACACCAATGAAGTCCTACTGGGACAGACTCTACAAATAAAAGAACATTTTTGCACCGTTTCTTTTGAAAAGCACAGAAGAGCAGCGCTGGGTAGCAATAAAGTTTTCTCTGTGATCCACCAGGGAACTCAAAGACTCCAGAGGAAATGTCCCCTCTTCCAATAAATGACAAAGGATCAGCATTCCCCCTTTCCTCACTGATTGCAGTGAAGTCAAAGCAGATGCAGTGACCCACGGCAAGTCAGGGTTTGAACTGGCCACGGCATGACCCAGACATTTCCAAGAGCTCCAGGAAGCTGTTCCCCAGCAGAACCTTCAGCTGATCCTTTTGCTACAGGTTCTTCTCCTGCCCCCCATGAAAGGCTGGATTAAATAATATCAAGGACATCTGCTGTCTGCCTTTCTTTTTCTTTCATCCCTCCCCCAGGCAGAGACCAGCCTGGCAGGAACTCCAGCTCCCTTGCATTGTTTTGGATCTCCCTCAGGCAAAGAGGTGGAGAGGAGCCCTCCAGGTCACATCCGACAGTTCCCCTCAGCAGCGTAATTGTAAATATTTGGGACAAAAGCTTTCTGGATCTACTCAAACCAGGCTTTTGCCAGTGCAGAAAAAGACACACATGCCAGTGAGTGTTTTGCTTAACTCTGTGTTCTGGCTCTTTCCCAACTCACCAGGTACAGAGAGGGATGGGAGGTGACCTCGAGCCAAGCAAAGTCAGCCTGTGGTCTTTCCCACTGGAGGCAGTGGGTAGGATCAAGCCTGGAGACCCATAAGTATCCAAGCATGTGACAAGCACACTAAATTCATTTGCCTTCTTATCACCAGTTGTATAATACGATTTCACGTTCCTGCCTCTGGTGCAGAGCCCAAGCCCCATTCCAGAACTCCAGAAGAGTTCTCCACCCAAAGCCTCCAAAATTCCTAAGGGACTGGCACCAAAAAAAAGACCCACATTCCCCTGCCCCAAAACCTAAACAGTGGCTCTTGGATTCCTGCAAACTGCTTGCAAATAGGAAAAAAAAAAAAGTAAAATTGCTCCTTTTTAAGAAGATGTGGTTGCAGCTCTTTACCAGGTACAGGTGAGGTGTCATGATACTGGTTTGGATCACAGGATTGGCCTCCCTTAGCCTGGATCCAGCCTTGCATCCTCAGCAGATATCATTCCTTCCAACAAGGTAAGTTAAGGCAGCAGAGAGAGGGAGTGGATCCCTATGTATGTGTCATGTCTCTCTGACAACCAGCTTCAACCCTCCCAGTAACTTCTTCCTTTGTCTTTCTCTTGGTAAGATGTAGACCTTGAACCTTGTCTGGCCCCTGTCTCACTTGTTTCTCTGCCCCTGCAGCATCAGAAGTCATCCCCATAAGTGCTAGCAGTGCAGTAAGAGTGCTTCTTGTTGCTGGGCAATTGATTTCACTGTCACTAAGGTAGACAGCATCACTGGGGACTGAAATAACTTCAAACCAGCTTAATTGATTAAGCAAAGCAGCTGAAATGGATATTAGGACCTTGTATGGGCCACAAGTATGAAAGGCAAAGAGCATGGCAAAGCACATGAATGCCAGCCTCCAGCTGTGCTGAAGGGAGAGGAATGACAGGAAAACAGGGAACTTTTTTTCCCCATTTCATTCAATCTCAGCTTCACAGAACTGGAGAATAATTTGGGCTGTCAGGGTCCTCTGGAAGTCTCAGCACAGTGCCCTGATCAAAGCAGGTCTGGGTTCAAGGTCATCTCCAGTTGTTCAGGGCCTTGCTCCATTGAGTTTTGATTCTCTCTGAAGATGAAGACTGCTCACTCTCTCTGGGCTTCTCTTCTAGTGCTTCAGTGCTCTCATGACAAAGATGCTTTTTCTTATGCCCAAAATGAATTTCCCCTGATGCAGCTTGTGTCCATTTCATCACCCTTTGTTAAACCTGTCTCCTCAATATCCCTCCTTTAAACACAGCAAAAAGCTGCCTTACCCCTTTTGCCTTCTCTTCTCCTGAGCTAAACATTCCCTTTGACCCAGAGTTAAACACTTTGACTTTTAAGTGAAAAAGCAGCAGCAATGAGTGCTGGATTTTGGTGGGAGGGGTTGATGTCACCTCCCCTTCCAGCTGCTCTTCACACTTTGCTTTCCAGCTGAAATTGTTCAGCAATTTGCAGTTTGAACGTGTAAATATGCTTCTGATGACCAAAAGTCACATATTTCATCAGACTGAATACTTACTAGAAAAAAATGTACCCAAGGAAATCATCAGAAATTGGGTTCCTTTGAAAAATTTCACCCATTCTCAGCATCCTCCCCCTCAGCTCTCTTGGGTGTTAAATATTAAAGTAAGGAGTTGCTGGCTTTGATACAGAAGTAGTAATTCTCTGCCTGAGGTATTTCCTTTCCTGGCTCTCCTCCCTTTCAACTCCGACTGATTTTATTTTTTTTTTTTAATTCTGTAGTATTTGCCTATTTCCAACACCTCCCCCACGTGGCACGATGTCAAATCAGCAGCAAGCAGGCCAGCAGGAATGTGTGTTCCCATTATCTTCAGCGCCAGAGTGGAAGTTTTTAAGACACAGTTGATAAAATCATCCTTCTGCAGGGCAATTGCTCAGCAGAAGTCCCTCCTGCAGGAATGTCACCGTGTGCTTCCCACAGCAAGGCAGCCAGGAGGTTCCTGCTGTCACCAGCAGATGGTTGGAGGGTCAGCCACCACAGTGCCAGGGCTTTCTGGACGGCTTCCCTGGGATGCAGGTGAGCAGAACTATTGCTGTGTGTCTGGGAAGGAAGTGCAAGACGGCAGCCAAAATTGGGGACCCCCTCAAAGTGTGTTTGGAAGGGTCATCTCTGTCAGAGCCAGCACAATTTCCAGTTGTCCCAAGCCCTTTCCAGCTCTTGGCCTCTCTGCAATCCTGTGAGGGAATGAGGTCTGCAGGCCAGTTTGAAATTTCCCCCTTGGAATTTGTTTTTCCTGTACAAATTCCCTCTTCTTATTACTTTTGTCCCATATCAAAGGCTAAGAGAACAGCAGTACCTTGTCTCTCTGAGAAATGAGAAAGAGGCACATGTGAAACAAATGATCCCAGAATCATTTCCTTAACCCACAAACACATAAATGAAAGCACTTTAGTTTCCTCTTTTTTTTTTTTTCTTTTTCAAAGAAACCAAATCCTTTCCTGCTCCAGTTCAACCCAAGTGTTATTAAATCAGCCATCAGAAGATGACCAGACTCAAGGAATCAGATTAGAGGGATACCCACAGAGGAGGCGTGGGACCCCACATTTGTTACAGGCCTAAGCTTCAGCTGGCTCCAAGGAGATAAACGTGTGCAGCTCTGGGCTCTGCTCCCAGACCTGGGACCTGATCTCTTCCTGTCCCCAGCGACCCAAAACTTTGTGGGCAGCTCTCACCACATCAGAACAACATTTATTCCCAGCAAGGCAGAATATACATCCTTCTGTTTGAAAGTCTTGGCGTAACATGCATAAAAAACTGTTTTAGGGAGGGAACTGAACTGGTGAAGACTCTGAACATGGTCATGGGAGGCAGGCTCCAGGAAGATGCATGAGCCGCAAGGCTTCCTGTGCCCTACACCACTTTCCCTGAAGCTGGGGACAATGGTGATCTATTTATTTCATTACAGACCTTTGCTGTGTTTTAAGCTGCTGCTAATTAGAAATGTCTGCCTCAATTGCCACTGTAACACTGATTTAGTTTCATGTAGTTTTAAGCGGACTGAAATGTTTCCATTCCATATTTCTCTCCTGCTCGCCTGCAAACAAGAAAGATAAATGCTGATCAACCTGACAGATAAGCCAGACATGACTGAGGTGAATTATTTTGATCAACTAACATTTATCAGGCAGTCATTGCATATTCCCGTATTCCTGGAGTGTTGCTATCCTGGACTACAAAAAGACAGTGTGTGTCTTGATTGCAGAAACCTGAAATACATTTCTTGCCATAGGGATTATTACAGGCCTTTGCAAAAGAAAGATTTATATCTTTAAAAAGCCCTGTTGCCACATATTTTGTAACAAAATCTCACTGTGCAACCTGGCAGTGGTGAGCCATCTGTATTTTCAGCCAACTTCATCAGCTTCTTCTTGATCTGAGATCCTGACCCACAAGTCACTCAGTCTGAGAGGTGGGCATGCAGTCCCTTCAGCAAAAATGTCCTGCATTTCCACACCCAGTTGGACATCTTCCCTTCTTTGGTGACATAAATAACCCTGGGCAGAGTTTATCTTGCAAACAAGACCCTTAAATGTAGGCAGCTGTGTGTCCCTGCCTGCGCATGAGCTCAGTGTCCAGGTTCCCAGAATTGTCAGCAGAGACCCGGGCCTTGGTTTGGCTGTTCAGGGGGCACCTGACATGTCTTAGGTTTGTCACATACCTGTACACAGATGGCAGGTGCAAGCAAGGAGCTTTGGGAGACCCTTCTGGGGCAGAGTTGGAGCCCATACCAGAGTGCTGAGACCACCTCAGAGACACAGAGGTGGTGGGAAGGGGGTTGTGACCCTCCCCAGTCTGACAGAGAACAGACTGACATCCTCAGCTGGTGCCTGTCCATTCTAGAGAAAACTGATTTTCCCTCCCAGCTCCCCTGGCTCTATTGAATGACTCTCCATCAGCTGCAGTGATGGAGAGCCTAGACCTCATTTGGACACCCAGCATTAGATGCCAAATTCTTTTCGATTTAATTTCACCCCGAATTGCCTCTTGTGTGCACTGGACCAGGTCACACCGCCCTCAAGTGGAGAATGCTCACAACGAGCAGCCCTAGGCAGAGTTCACCCAGAGGCTGTTTTCTTTTGAGGACACTGAAAAAAGCGAGGAGCTACCCAGTCCTCCAGGACAATGTGTGCTATGAGAAAGCTGAGTTGCAGGAACACAAAGATTTCAAAAGACAGACCAAGAAAGCTACAATGGAGAAGGCCATAATTCATGCTGTCGGACCCCCACCATAACTCAGCCACCTTGTACCGTTCCATTATGATAGCATCTTATCCAACTCAACATCAAACAAAAGGTGGTAGCAAAGCCAGGACTATAATTCACCTCTCCTGGATACCCACAGTGTGCATTAATCACCAGAGAAGAGTTACTTTATGGCCTGACTCACTGTCCGACCAGCGTGCTGAGTGAGGTTGGGCCCCTCTGCTGAAATATGCGGGGTCTTGTAAAAAGAAATCAAAATAGGAGATCAAACTGAACTGATGTGAGCAGCCTGACTTCTGGCAGCCGCTAGTACCAGGGTGCTTGGCTTTGAAACCTTACTATTGTTCTTGGTTGGATTTTCTCCAGGTTACGACAAAAACAAAAATAAACAAAATCAAAGCAGTGATGTAAGAACAAGAGCTCTTTTATATGGAAATGTACTGACGGTGCCCAACTTCATCTAGAGAGAAAAATCTGAACCTATAGAAGAAGGTACAGCTCTTGCCAGCTTGAAGGAATGGCTGGTGGCAGTGACAGGTCATTATCTCCAGTTTGGAGGCTTTGCCAGAGCACAGTACTCTGTGTGCTCTGTTTACTTGCTGGATGGGAGAAGAATGCTGGAAACAAAATGTTATGAATCCTTCACCTGGCTCTGGAAGGAACATTCCAGCAGCAGCAGCAGCTGACCTCACAGGACACATAGGAAATGCAAAGCTGGAATCTCTCCCAGGAAAGGGACCTTGCTTACATACTGTCCTCTTTCAGCTCAGTTTCTTAATCCCTTCTTATCTCCTGTGTGGCTGGACCTGTTGCTTGAGATTCTCCTTCTTATATCTACTCTTTTCCTCAAACTCTGCTCCTTCATTCAATCTCACAATTTATCCTGTAAAGTCGATCTTCAGCCTGTAGAAATGGTTAGGCTCTCCACCTCAAGTGAGGGCCACAGATCTCTTCCAGGTTTATAACAAACTGTTCTGGTTCCCTTGGATGTACCAAAAAAATGGTTGGGGTCAAAAGAAAGTGGCCTCTGGAACAAATCTTATCCTCTTAGACTTCCAACAAGCATGTTTCCACTGCAGCATAGCCTGTGCCTAACCTTTTCTCAGATTCCCCTTCTAATCTCAGCCTGGAGCAGCATGTGTGCAGCCCATTTTACAGCACAAGGACCTAATTACATTTTCCAGCTGTGCAGCAGACTCCCGCAAAGCAAAATAAAGCCTAATAATGTACATTTCTTAGCTACCACTCTTGGCCCTCTTGGAAGCACTCCATGACTCCTAGGCTTACAAGTGGTCTGAAGGATGCCTGCACCCTTCCACTTTTACCAGGAGGGCTTTTCCTCTTTCATCCGTGCATCAGGCCATCCCTTTCCACCCAAGTCCACTTAACATCTTCTCAGTTTGCTAATAGCCCTCTGGAAAGCACAAAAATGAACCCATGCTCTGCTGCACCATATCAGCTGTGGCAGCATCTGATGGGTTTTACCCCCGCCATTGCAAGATGCCTTCCTGCTCCTCCATCTCCATCCAGAGAGCCATTCCTCTGGGAAGGTGCCATTGTGGGAACCCTGGAGGCTGAAAATTTCAGGCTTTCTGTGTTAAAAGGTGCTGACCCTCAAGCAAGCACCACATTTTACTTGAGACCTTGGAACAGGCTCCCAAGATTGAGTGATAGCACGGGGGTTGTTGGTGCATTGTTTGAACATTGTTGTTGATCTCACAGGGTAGAAAACTTAGATTTAAGATTTTAGTATATAGTAATACATGGGAGACAAGATGGAGGGCTTTGGGCATTGTCTAAGTCCTTCTTCTTCACCTTCTCCTTCCTTCTGCTTCATGGATTTGGGTAGTTTTCTGTAATCAGGTGAAAAATGTCCGCATTGCAGGCCTTGGGTGGTCATTACTGGGTCAAAAGTATAAATAATATAGGTGTCATCTCATTATTGGGTAATTATCACTTAAATAACCTTGGAAAGAGTTAGAAATACTCCATTTTACCTTCATCTCCTAGCTTGCTAGTAAGAGCTCACAGCTTGTGAGTCTGTAAATAAGTAAGAAATAATAAACATCCAAGTCCAAACATGAAACCTACATTTCCCGTGTGTCTCTATCCTGACCTTGGCAGAAAGAAAGAGAATCTATAACTGTCATGCACCATCTCCTGCCAATGTGGACAGGAGCACGGGCACAAAAAGGGAACCCAGCAAGGTACAGTTGGTCTGGGAACAGAAGCAGCTTCTCTGAGGGTGGTGGATAGCAAGAGGGTCACCACAATGGTGTCACCACAACGGTGTCACCACAGCAGCCAAGACACAGCACAGTGTCACAGGAGAAGGGAAGAAGGGGTGTAAATGCAAGAGAGAAGAGGAGCAATGCTCTCCAAGAATCCCTTGCTCATCAAAACCAAAAGCAGTCTTAATGAGAAATGCATTCCCCAGGCAGTCACAGCAAGTCTGTTTAAGGGAGGTTCCTATTCTATCCCCTACAAAGTTTCATGGAGCATTTCATGGCACGTAAGGGATCATCTAACTTTATCTCCCCTCTACAACAGGCTGTGAGCCAACCCCTTTTGGAGCTTGACAATGTAGATTTGGAGATAGTTCTTCACTGAAAAGGAGGCGACGCTGCTGCAGGCTGTGGCCAAGAGCTGGAGGTACCAAGGCACCACAGCCAGAGGTACCTCATGGCCTCCTCCCTGCAGGATGCTGGGGCTTAAGGATGTGCCCCCAGATAATCCTGAATCTTAAGATCATTCTGCAAACCAACCTCTTTGGCAGCAGAGGAGTCTGGATGAAGGGAGAGCTGAGCTGCAGGGCTCTCTGAATGTGAGCCAGCCCAAGCACACTGGGCATCGCAGCTCTGGCCCAGCTTTGCTCAGCAAACAGAGTGCAGTGAGTACAGGCTGGATCTGTCATGACCAGACCAATCTACAAATTATTACCTGGAAGGGCTTAGGACACCCTGTTTAAACCTAACGCTTTTACAGACGTCTTAGGGAAATGTAGCATAAGTTAGCCTGGCCAGTAGGTAGAGCTTGAGGATGTCAAAGGTGTGAAGTGTTTGGGGCTTTTCCTGGGGAAAAGGCTAAGAGCAACAGCTTGAGTGTCATGCAGCCAGGAAACAATTTTTTCCTTATTCAGATTAAGACAAAATGGTGTGATTGTAGCCATCTGTTTCAGCTAGATGAAGATATTTTTAATTATTTCTTAAGAAGTAAAAGAGGGATCTGATGGCCCAATTGCATTCCTGTCCCTAAGCTGGCATTCATACAATGTCCTCCATCAGCAGATGCCACAGCCTTGCATGAAATTTAGTCACAACACTTATGCCAAATTTCTAGTAGTCAATTTCCCTATTATCCTTTAGGAGAAGAAAAAAAAAAAAAAGGGAAAACCAGAGAAAACAACTCTATAATTCCCTTTTGATTGTAAGCTTATATGTTTCCTTGTTTTACATTGGGTTTATTTCCATTTGTGTTAACATTTGCCTACAGCTCCTATCAGTTCCACAAGTAACTTTCCCATGCTGTATCTGCCTCGCTTTATCCTTTGTTTGCCCATTGTAGTAACTGATTACATTGTTCAGTAAAATTTGCCTTAATCTGTCACCATGAAAGCCTAATCATTCTGGGGCAGGCTGCCTGAATTACTGTGAATGATGATCTCATGTCTGTGAATCAATGGAAAACAGGTAAATAGAGGAGAATTCCGAGCATCCTGAGACTGTACAGACTCAGGCCACATTTGAGATGTGGCTGAGTTACTCACAGAACCTTAAGAAAATTCATGGTTTATGGACTCTACATGAAACCTGCTTCCTGCCCTACAAGAGGGAAGCCAACCGTGCGGCTTTCCCTCTGATACCTGCAGCGCCTGCTCTCCTTCAGGTGCCAGGATCTCAGTTCCCGGTGTCAGAGGGCTGAGCTCTCACCCTGGGTGGGCTCAGGCTTGGATCCCACATCTGATCACGGCGCCAACCCCTACATCGCGCAAGCCCTCTCCCGCTGCCAGCACCGACAGCAAAACCGACGGCACCTTTTCCTCCCCCGATCCGCAGCTCCCTCCCGAGGGAGCCGCCGGGGCCACCCATGCGGGGCTCCCTGGGTTTCCACGGAAGTCCCTGGGGTGCGCTGGCGCTGGCTGCGGGTGTGAGCTCAGCAGCAGAGCCGTGCTGACTCACGGGCCCCGGCATGGCTCGTCACCATCTGCCTCCAGATGAGTCACCGCCCTGAGTCACCCGCGGCATCTGCGCCGCGCATCCAGGGCAGCTCCGCGCCGGCCCTGCCGCCGGGAGATTGTTTGTGTGGGGTAACCATGGAGAGGGAGGGAACGCTGGGAGGTGAGGGATGAGGAAAAAACAGCGGGGGAAAAGCCTATTCCACCTCCACAGCCCTCGAGTACAAAAGGACTTATTTGCCTGAATTGGAGTTTTTTTTTACCCTCTCTTTTCCATGATGTCCCTAACTGGGAGAAGTGGAAATGATGTAAGAAGTAGCCTTGTGGTGGCACCAGCAGTGTCTGGAGCCCTGGAAGATCTCACGGGGAAGCGTGATCAGGCACAGTGGATTCAGCTCAGATGAGCTTTTCCCGAGAGAAAAGCTTTGAACAGAAGCATCGAAGGTGCCAGGCGGGGTCCCCTCACCAGTCCTTTCATCTCACCCTGCACACTCCGTGATCATTTGGTTCAAAAATCATAACTAAATGATGGCTGAGGGCAGACCCCAAAACCTCACTGCCTTGCTCTTGCTGATGTTTTATGAAAACAAGGGTCAAGAAAGCAGGAAAAGTGATGGCTGTGTCACGTAAGTCCTACCAGCTGCAGATACCTCACACGTGTCTTCTTCCCTCCATCAGTGTGGTTTGTACCATCCACAGCACATTTACAAGGAAATTAAAAAAAAAAATTTAAAAAATTTAAATCCCATCAGCTTATTCTTTAAAGAAAGGTGAGATGCCATTTTCCAGGAATAGTTCACACCACAGGACTTTTAATATGTGGTAAAGGATTATGATGTCATTATTATATTTTCATAAGTGGTTAATCAGACAATGGATACAGCCACCAATAAATGTTCCCATAGATGTGGATTTAACATCTGTTAGAGATAGTATTTGTATCTACAGTATAACTTTACTCTGTACCAAAGTGGATTAGTCATAGGCATGGTCAGTTTTTCACTTTTATTATTGGTCTCCAGACCAGAAACACCTTTTAGCAATGGGTTTTACAAGGCTTCACATCTGGCTAATCCTGAACATTACTTATTTGTCCACCTCATAGAAACAACGTCTCTCCCTTCAAACAAGGGGAGAGGGCTGCACTGCTGATTGTGACACAAACCCAGTGAGATGAGGCAGAAAATATTCCTGCTTCTGCACAGGTTGTACCATGAATGTTCACAAGAAATAGAAATAAAGTCTCTTTTTCACTGCAATACAGAGCTCAGCTTCTCCTTTTAATTTCAGCAAAAGTCAGCTGAAAATGTTCTTTTGGCAAAGATAGGGTGGATTTTGTGTTTTTGTTTTGTTCTGTTTTTTTTTAAATCACTTTAAGTCTAGAAAGCAGCAAAAGCAAGTGAACATATTTATAAACTGATTTGTAAGGCAGAAAAAGCTGTACTTTGCACCACTGAGAACCAGTGTGCACACAATGGGTAAATACACAATGAGAACAAGCAAGTTTAATTTTCTTTCCAAACAAACTAGACAAGGGAAAGATTATCCCCTCCCTGGAACTGCCTCTGTGAAGTTTACGGCTGAAACAGCTCTACCTTCCCTCTGCGGCGTGTTTACCTTTGATTGCACGCAAAAATTAGATATGCCAAGGTAAAAATAGCTGCACATTCTATCAGGTCGAAGATAAAGCTCCTTTTCACGTCACTTTATTTAAATGTACTGGTACTTTTCGAACCCCCTCATGCTGGGACCAGTTTCCAGCCAGTCCATACAGCAGCAGCTCAGTCCCTCCAGGCAAGGAGCGAGATGTGCTGGTGGTTACCGGCTGCAGAGGTAAAAAATGCACCCACGGTGCAGGGACTGAGTGCTGAAAGCAATTAAAGACACTTAGCAGCACCCTGAGTAGCGTGACCTCTTTCCAACCACGGTCTGTCTCGATTCCCACGTGGGAGGTTCCTTGTTGCTGCTGGCTAGAACTGTTTCTTCCAGCACAAAACCACCTATGTAAGTGTTTCACAACCTCACCAGGCACTCAAAATCCACAAGTTAGTAAAAACTGCCCAAGGTGACTCCCCACAGCCTAGATCCTGGCATGAGAAGTATTTTTTTTTTTTAGTTACTTTTCCAGAAGTACCCTGACATGACTGGCTGTCAGGTACCTCAGGGTACAGAAAACCTGT
The DNA here is from genome assembly GCA_013397315.1 of Donacobius atricapilla. Classification (NCBI taxonomy): domain Eukaryota; kingdom Metazoa; phylum Chordata; class Aves; order Passeriformes; family Mimidae; genus Donacobius; species Donacobius atricapilla. Next base: position 822,814 of record WBMY01016914.1, read on the forward strand.
TGGAGGCTCCTTCTCAGAGCCAGAAAGCCAGAAGCAAACTCTGTCTCATAAGCACTAAGAAAGGCAGGGATTAACTTGATTTTTTGGCAGAACTGAATTTACAGCTTGTCTACATGATGGTGTTATTTCAAACAAGCGGAGAATGTGAATTAAAGGCACAGTGATTGTGCCAGAATGGCTCTGTGTGTGCACTCATTTTCCCTTTCAAAATTCATGTTTCTTTCTGGGAGGGCCTGGGACAGAGCAGCTGTGCCAGGCAGGTCTCTGGTGACATCAAAGCCTCAGGGACACACATGTGAAACACAGGCAGTGACTTGCCCCGAGCCCTGAGAACGCTGCTGGCAGCGTGACAAGGTTGAGGGCCAAAGGTTGAATGGGAGAGCCAAAATTCATGCATGTTAGTGCTGAGTTGTGTTAGCCGAGGGAGACTGCCCTGGGTCTGGGAGAAGCTGGGATGTTTTGCCAGCCTGACTTTAGAGCAGGGAGGGGAACTGATTAAACCACCCAGGAACTGAACCAGTGTCACTTTCACATTGGACCAATGTAAGTATATTTTTAATTTCTTGGTCTCTAGAACTCTCTGGAGCAGGAGAGCACATCTGGAACGCTGCACAGAGACACAGCTTTCGGGTTCTTCACATGGAGCATCCCAAGCCCTCCTTGTCCATGGTGAGTTCCTGCTGCCTCACTCCCAGGTGTGCCTGTCAGATGCACCTGTGAGGTGCTTTTCCAGCAACAAATCATGGCATTTACGGGCCACATGTGAATATCTTCATGAGAACAAGTTACCATCTGATCCCCTTTAAAGGTCTGTGAGTTCTTGCTGTGCTTCTTCTCACTCTCAGTAGATGTTCAGAGTAGATCAGGGGAACCCTTCCTGCAAGGAGGGATTGCTCTGTACCATCCTGCTGCTCAGCCTGAAAGAGCATGATCCCCCCTCACCATCAGATGACCAAGGGCAAAGAAAGTGCATCTCAGCTGGAGGGATGTGGGGGGTCAACAGACGTCTGAAAAACAGCGACTAAAGCAGACCTTCAGTCCCTACTATCTGTGATAATGAAATCTGTGTAGCGTGTTTCAAGTCCAGCTCCAGCTATCAGCTTCTGAAAATAAACTGCATTTGGATTCAGGTTCGGGTGAAAAATAGATTTGGGTCAGAACCTGAATTCCTTAATGTGTATCTCACTCTGGACTTCATTTCCCATTTCTTTAAAGATGTCTTTTGCTTGCGACTGGAGATTGAGAAAAACACACAAAATACAGTGAAAATTTTCCTCAAAGACTAATGTTGTTGAGATCTGGCAGAAAAATAGAAGACAGGTTTTATTTTGTCAACTGTACATAAACACAGGCATTTCATAAACAAGGAATTGATTCAATTGTTTCCAGAGGTATGAGAGCAAGGGAGAGAGCTGAGATTTAGCCATTAAAGACAATCTCAGGAGAGGACGGGAATTAGTCTCCAGTTGAGCCAGATATTTCCCTCTCAAAAAATAAATGAATCAAAGTCATGCTCAGTCAGCCAAATTATCCAAGCAGCTGCCAGCATCCCTGGTTTCTGGGGTTTGTGTGATTTTGAGAGAGGAATGCTGTATTCTCTCTAAACAGAGCATCCTGAAGGGGGTCAGGATAGCTGAGATTTTTAAATAAGAAGAAGCTGGTGAGTCTTAGAGCCACTCCATGCTCCAGATGCACGGATTTGATTTGTAGCTTGCTGTCCAGCCCCCTCTGGACTCAATTGTGCCTGCACAGTTCCCTGTGTGGGTCACTCCCAAAGCCACTGTGGAACTGAGTCCCTGCCCATGCTGGGAGCAGCTCTGCAGTGCCTCCCACCCCTTGGTCCCCCACTTTGCTTTCGTGTACTCCGCTCTGGCTCACACAAAGTGGGCCACGATGCAATTCCAGCGGCTCACAGGGCCACAGAATGTATCGTGTTGGAAGGGACGTTTAAAGGCCTTTTAGTCCAACCCCCCTGCAATGAACAGGGTCACCTTCAGTTAGCTCAGGTTGCTCAGCCCCATCCAAATCTTGGATTTTTTCAGGGATGGAGTGTCCTCCACCTATAACAGCCAACTTGTTCCTATGCCTCAACACCATCACTGCAAAAATTTTCTACTTTATATTTAGTCTGAATCTACCCTCTTTTTGCTTAAGACTATTACCCCTTGTCCTATTGCTAGAGGCCCTACTAGAAAGTCTGTCCCCATCAAAATTAAGTCAATTAATTAGCTCTGGGAAGGGTGCTGCCCCACACAGCTCCCTAATCCCTTCCCATTATGTAGCAGCCACAGCAGCAAGGGCACAGATCAGCATCTGCTACACGACCTCAGCTCCCAGCTTCCCTCAGAATCTCCAGCTGGTCCCACACAGAGCAGCCAAGAGCTGGTTTTTCACAACCTGGTTGCTGGAAATGTGCAACTGGCTTGAAACATTTCCTTCTCCTTTCCAAAGCTGTCACACAGAGTGTGGTTGCTGAGGTGAGCCAAGGGTTTGGCGGATCCAGAGGTTCTTGGTGTCCCCTTGGTAGGATCAGACAGTGCTGGACAGCTGATGTGAGGGTACATGAGCTATGTTTAGCATTCCAGAGAGCGCAGAGTGGTCCCAGACATAGAGAGATGGGATGTAAGCTGAGCTCAGTGTTTGAGTCCTTCTCCTGCAGCCCCCACTTTGCAGTGACTCCCAGGAGTGCAGCAGGGCCCACAAATGTCACTCAGTGGGTGCATTCCCACCCATAAAAACCACCTCCGAGCGCCACCCACACCTAACGAAGGTCGTGGAGCCCAGATTTCCCCTTGCAGCATGACAACATCCCCTGGCTGCCTTCCCCTGCTCCCTGACTCACAGCCTGAGCTCAGTGCCGGGCAGGGGGCCAAGGAGGAGTCACACTTAACTCACAGCGCCCCGAAAACCTCCTCCAGGAGGGATTTCTGCCCAAGGGCGGCGTGAAGCAGCTTCAGAGGCCAGCCCTGCAGGAAAGGGTGGCCAGGACCCAGGAGAAGGCTGGCTGCTGGCTCTCTCCTACTTTGCTGCACCACGCTCTGCTGCCGGCGCGGCTCGGGCTCGCCTCTCACACCCTGCCATGAGCTGGGCCTCGCTCAGGGGGAGAGACACGGGCTGGGGGCAAGCATCTGCAGGGGCTCAGGACCTCTGGGCTTCCAACCAGTATGAGTGAGCAGAAGCTGTTTATTGCGTACATTAAGCCACAGTTGTACATTCTAAGGCTGCTTGTTCACGCGATCACGAGTTATTTGACTGGTGGTTCTACCTTGTCCACGCAGCCAGCACCCACCTTCAGGACACCCAACTGCTCACCGCCCATCATCCTTTACCTAGCATTTGCATCCTTGGTATTTTGTCTTGTGTTCTGTTTCTCAGGCTCTTCTTTTCTTATCGTAGCACTGTTCTTCTCTCAGTTACCTCGATGAATTCCTGAGGGTTTGATAAGAATACCTACAAACGATTCGGCTGGTACACATGCTGGCCTAAGTTACTCAGACACATCGCTACGAGCGTCCACCCTGGCTGCCCTCCTGGGCCCTCAGGGATGACATTGCTGAGTGCACAGGCGCTGGCAGCCGGCTCTGCCCACCCTAGGGATGCCATGGGGACCTGCCATGGCCACCGCTGGCTCCAGGGGAGCCCGGAGGGGATGGCTCAGCCAGCAGGGCACCCCTGTCCCTCTGCAAGCAACACAAAGCAGGAGCCTGCCCGAATCCACCCCTGACAGCAGCCCTGGCTGGCTCGGGCACAGCGGCATGTCCTCTCCTGGCAGTGCCAGGGCTGGGGGCAGATGGACACTGGGGTTTGCCTGTGGCTGGCACAGTTCAGGCCCTGCCCTCCATCGCCAGAGCAGGGAGTTTAGCAGCTGGGGGTGAGCGATTCCTCTCTGGAATGAGTGCAGGAGGATGGAGCCATACCACCATCCCTTCCCTTATTCTGGTAGTTCCCCACAGCCTTTGCAAAAAGCAGAACTGGGCAATGAGTACTGGCAGACATCTGGCTGAAGAAGATTGTTGGTGAATACCTTTTTTTTGAGTAAATAATGTATTTTTGGGTGAATATTTTATTTTTTTCCATAACTGACATTTCTGCACAGGTACAGGGATGTGGATTAAAAAATACACTGGCAACAAGAGGGGCTCTTCTTTGTAGCAGTCTGAGCCCTTGGAGGAAAACTTTCCCTGTGAGGAAAACTCTCACTTCTGGGGAATCTGCACAGAGCATTTAGTCCTAGGATTTGTGCTCTGGGAATATTTCTGAATCCTGGGCTCAGTGTTTGCCTGCTGTTGGTCAGATCCCAGTGCAACCATCTGGATCCACATTGGTGCCTGGGTCAGTGTGTGGAAGGTTTAGAGCTGCTCAAATTAAAATATTTTTAAAAAGAGGGAGAGAGGGAGACCAAGAAAAATAAAGAACATTTTTTTTTTTTAATAAAAGGTTGTCTAAAGATGGGTTGCCATCAAAACCAGAATGGAAAATATGATCAAAACTGAGGGATACAGTTTTTGTCAAGAAGGATCCTGACCTTCCTGGGCAACCTAAGAGACCTATCCCAGACTTGAAACCTGGCGTGCAACTCACACATGGAGTGACAAATGGAGAAGCTTATAAGCCATGCCATATAAATGGGGAGGTCTCAGAGCATCTCAGCACAGGTCCTGATGAGATGTGAACAGACTCACAGGTTGTGGGAGACAGCATATGGCCTCGCCGCTTGTGGTATCAGGGCTGCAATGAGCCAAGAAGGTGGCTTCTGGGCTGGTGGATCTTTACTGTGACAAATGGTGTCACTGAGTCCTTCAGCTGGATGCCATCTGCCCACCCCACCTGCAAAGCTGGTCTGAAGATTTTCAGCAGAGATGCTAAAAAGGTTGGATTTAGGAAAAGGTTTTTTGCTCAGAGGGAGGCTGGGCACTGAACAGCCTCCCCTGTCACAGCCCCAAGGCTGCCAGAGCCCCAGGAGTGTTTGGACGATGGTCCCAGGTACAGGGTGGGATTTTTGATTTGTGCTGTGCAGGGCCAGGAGCTGGATTCAATGATCCCTGTGGGTCCCTTCCAACTCAGGGTATTCTATGATTCTATGCTGAGAAACTGTAACTCTCTCATTGACCCCTGGAGGTGTATCCATGGACAACTGGGTGGCATTTATCTCTCTCCTGGTGCATCTGCGCTGGTCTCAAATGAAACAAGTGCAGAGACACTCTGGCCTTCTGCCTGCCCCTCTGCTCCTGGCACTGCACAGCCTGCCGCTGAACCCTGGTTGGTCTTGAGCCAGGCACAAAGAAATCACTATATTGGAATGGTTCCAGGGTCAAGAACTCCCCTTACAGCTGTGACCACAAGCAGGTGCTCCAGAAGAGAGCAAGAGGCTCTCTCACGGCTTTTGCTTTGCCCCTCATCCTCACATCTGCTTGCTGAATTCACCGCCATTTCTCAAAACACACACGATTACTTTGGGTTTGGTTCATGTGGTTGAAGGGGGCCACGGTTCCTAACTGGGCCTGCTGGGTCAGCTGCAGCACTTGTGTCTGTAATGCTCAATTAGGGAATAACTTGCCCTGGGCAATCCAGCTCCTGCCTACAGGAGATGGGGTCATCAAGAATCACCGCCCATCCATTTCCGCCCGGTCTCAGGTTCCTTCAGAAGTTCAGCTGCGGAAAGGACAATTTTCCAAGCTGTGAGTAGCCAGGGGCACTTACCACCAGCAGCCTTGACCTCGAGATGTTTCTCCAGAGCCACCTGGTCTCCCTGGGAAGCTCGAAAACCTCCTTCTATCACATTGCATCTGACAGCAGCTCATAAATCAGCCGGCAGTGGCTGGCAGCCCCTTTGAGGATCCCGTCCTGTTTGTGCTTGCGATGAAGCGTGTGCTCAGGTGAGGAGGGCCCCGGGGGAAGGCAGCCAGCTACGGATGCAGCTGCTGGCTCCAGGGGCATCCAGGGTCCCACCCTCACACGTGGGACTCGCCTGGCAGTCACGGCACGGTGGTTTCGCTGGGGCTGGACCTCATGTGGGCTGCGAATTTTGCTGCTCAATCAACCCCTTCACGTCCCCTGCAGCCATGCCAGGGAGTGCCAGGGCATGTCACTGCCCCCCTCCCTGCCAGCACAGCTTCACCTGATCATGTCACACGTTTTCTTCTGCTTCTTCCCCGGCAAACCAACCTCTCTGTTTCAGCAGAGATTCCATCTGCAAAGTCTGAAGGTGATTTTGTTTGAAATTGGGATCAGCACTGCGAAGTAGAGCCGAGTTCACCACCACCCCTCTTTTCCCAAATCTCTGTTCAGGAATATAGTTTGATCCAAATCTCTGGATTTTCATATTATGGAAAGAATCACAGAGTAAACTGTGCTGGACCCGTTATTTCTTTCTTTGAATAAATTTTAGAATTTATTTGTAGAGTTAGAAGTAAAATAAAATGGAATAAAATAAAATGGAACAAAATAAAATGGAACAAAATAAAATGGAGCAAAATAGACTGGAATAAAAGGGAATAAACTGGAATAAACTAAAATAAAATAAAACAAAACAAAATAAAATTAACTAAAATNTCCATGAATTCTCAGTCTTAAAACAGGGTAAAATAAAATAAAATAAAATAATAAAAATTATAGACAGCAGCTAAAAGAATAAAACTCTGAATCTCACCAGTATCAGATCCCAGTGGACGTATTTCTATCTAATAGTAATGAATTGCATGCGGACTCAGGGCTGTATTGTCCCTTTGAAGATCATGGGAATTTTGCCACCTATTTCTGTATCAAAAATAAAATGCCAAATACTGAGCAAGAGTCTTGTTGGCTCCTGGCTGAAACACTCCGCAAAGGGAAATCATCCCAGGCTTTCAGTTGAAGGACTGCTGCCTCCACTGAGTCTCACACAGGTAATGTGGGTTTGGAAGAGCTGATGTGTTGGGAATTGATGGTTTGGATGTAGGCTGGCAGCTTCGCTGCATCTACCCATCTGCTGCTGGTGACAGGACATGACACAGTGGGATGTCAAAAAGATTGTTGGGTGACTTTCTTCTCTGTGTCCCTGCTCCGTGGGGAAGTGCCTTTGGAATCTTTTCAGTGCATGTGGGGAAACTGGAGAGAGGGAGGAGAAATGGAAATCCAAAGAGTCCATGGGGGATACCAGAACAGTGTCTGGGGCTACTCACTTTCCAGGTTGATTTTGTTCTGCTCTGTATAGAACTGATAATTCTACCACTTTTCTTATTTGACAGCCCAGGTGAAGATGACCTTGAGGCATTAATGCTCAGTGTGTGCAACCAGAACTCCAGAAATCACTGAGAAACCAAGACTTCTCTACAACCTCAGGGCCACCAGATCCTTGATCCCCATCCACTCAGTGGAAAAAAGGCTGCTGATGAATAGTTCAATAGTGATCTCTTCTGGCTGACATAGGGGTGCTTGCACTATTCAATCAGTCTGAATTGCTCTTTTCTGAGCATCAGTGCAACGAAAACATCTCAAATACAGCTTTAAACCTCACTGATCCTTGTGGGTCCCTTCCAACTGAGCACACCCTGTGATTCTGTGATCTCCTGTCATCTCTCCACTGATGGACATTTCAATGCATAAAAGTTCTGCTAAAGCCTGAACTTATATCTCTTTCCCTCCATTTACCTCCAACTCATGACTAAGGTGCTAGGGGAGCAAGTAGAAGCTGATCTTCAAGGAGCAAAGAGTTTGTTGCACAAGCCACCTCCAGCCCTGCCGACTGCCAGCAGCTTTGTTTAAAATTTTAAAATTGCAACAACTTCACAGTCCTTACTCTCTGCAAGCACTGAGTCCTTGTGCCAGGGACCACGAGGTCTGGGTGAAACTTTCTTCTGTGTTCAGAAATTGTAAGGTCCTGATAATGAAAGTTTGAGCCCAGATTGTGCCACTTAGTCATATATGTTGATATACAGCAGCAGTGTAACAGTAAATAACAGATTTCCATTCCTGCTTTTCCTCCTCTTGGAATTTAAGCTGAAACACAAAATCTTTCAACTTTTGTTGTCCTTCTTCAAAAGGAGAAGGGAAACCCATATTTTTAAGCAGCTCATTTGCAGGGGAGTGCTAAACAAGATGAGGCAGAATCTCTGCCAAATGAGTGGAACAAAGATTTCACATTTGCTCAGCAAAAAGCTCCCTGTTCCTCGCTCAGCTCCCTTTCGTTATGGGATCAGTGGGAGACATAGTTCAATTCCAGCCATGAGTGACTGACTGATATTGATATCTCACAGCATCCTTCAGTCCAGTGAATACATTTTCACCCTCAGGGATTAGGTCCAATGCACAACCTTTCTATAAACACCCTTATCTGATGCAAGCAAGCACTGGGGATTACCCTTGGCAACTCCACCCTGCTTTGTGTCCCATTTTCTACTTTGCTGCAGGCTTAAAATGACCATCCCCTTCAAACATTTTACTGTGGGTGAAGTGCTATTGAAGGCACAGCAGTGGCTGCCTGGATAACTCTCTTTCCCCCATAGGCACGCCAGAACCGTCTCACCAATAATGTGATGTTCTCCATATCAGGTCAACTGTCCCAAGAGACCAGGATTTCATATCCTCTGGTTTAAAACAGTCTAGGGGTGAAAAGACCGGAGGAAATCCAGTCTGAGCAGAATAAAGCTTAGGGGAGGAAGAAAAATTCAGTGAAAAGGTAGAAATAGGGAAAGAAACAGTCTCAGAAGGTAGTATAATTCAGCTGCTTGTTTGACAAGAGTGACAAGAGTCAGGGAAAATGCCAAAGCAGTTTTGCAGTGATTAAATATTAAAAATAATAATAATAAACTGATGGCTTGAGGCAAAAGGGAATGAGAAGATGAATGGAACTGCATAGATGAATAAGATGGCTGAGGCAGAAGTTTCTGGAAAGGAAACTATCCTATGAACAGGCTAGAACTCAGAAGGAAAAATCCCATGGCAGGAGAAACACAGCAAAAACAAGATTTTTTCCTTGGCCCTTGTTCCCAATAAGGGAGTTCTGAGACATTGTGCCATTTCTACACAGGCAGCTGGGATTGCTGAGATTTCACATCACTTGCATACTTGGAATTCCTGATGAAGGAAGAAAGTGAGAATGAGTTCCCTTGGTAGTTCCCTGTCATCTTCCAGGTTGCTGACAGACCCTTCATTGCCATCAGACCTTTCTCCAGCTGCCTCCAGCTCCAGGAATATTTATTTTCTTTACTACCAGGGCTCACATAGGTAGAGAAACGACCCAATCCAAATAAATGATGGAGCTTGTGCAACTGGGGACCATGACACCTACTGGGATGAGTGGCTGCCAGTGGCCCATGGGATATTGCATGGAAAAGGGGAAAATGCATGAAATCTGAGAGGGAACTGGAGACTGATGTGATCTGTACTCCAAGTCCTAAGGCATGACAGATCTTGGGCATTAATAGCTCTCACAACTTCCTCACCAACACTTGTATTAATTTATGTGTGATTTTGGTAACAAGAGGTAGCAGAGGGGGAACTGCTGATGAAATAATCAATGGAAACCACAATGGGGACATCTTTATAGGCTGTAAGATCCATGGAAGACACAAGCAATTAATTTGCAACAAAAAAACACCTTTAAGAAACCTTTTTTTAAGGTAATTCTAGAAAAGCATAACACAGCAAAAGCTGCACTTTTCATAAAGTTTTTAACCCAGTCCAAGGGAGGTAATTTTGTACTTTATAGCCCTTATGTTCAATTTTTAATTATTAGCTTTTCCCCCTTGTAAATTTAAATCTGCTTCCATAACATATAGGGAACAATAGTGAAACTCCCCTGTAGCTAATTTAATGCCTTTAAATTCCCATGGAAGGTAGCCAAAGATCTTGTATCCTCATGGACAGTAAAGTGCCTACCCTATTTTAGGGAAGGCAATCTCAAATCCTGCTATTGACATAGTTATTAAAGAGGCTGTTGGTTAACTTCTTGCTGGTTTTTTTATCAAGATGAAAGAATATTATTGAAGAATAATCCTTGTTGATTAAGATGAAATGGCAGTGAAATAAGTAGCAGTTTGTCCAAAATATTTCATCCTCCCTAAAGATCATCAGGGAAAACAATAGGTTGATCCCATAGAAATGCACACACCTTCCGATGAAATGAGAGATTTATCTGTTCCTTCTTATGAACCAAACTGTGACTTATAAGGCAGCTTGATGCACTTACAGCAGACATTCTTCCACACCAGAAAACACCTTTTCAACCCAAACTTCTACTCTCTTGGTTGGGAAGGACTCAGTGCTTCATACACATTATCTTGTACATTTAATAAACATGAATAAGTCAAATCCCAGCTCTATCTGGAGGGAGATATACTATCTGTTTAATCGGTCACAACTTGGTTCATGAAAATTAAAACAGTTTGATTTTCTTTTGATGCTCTCATGTATCTTCAGGTTGTGTCTGGGTTCACGTGGGTGCATTGAGTGTGCTGAGGGCACATGCATTTCCCAGAATCAAGGATTGTCTGAAAATATGTTATCAACAGCTATTTTTTCCCCTTTCTGTTTCCTTGTCAGTTTCTGATTAGATTCTAAGAATTTTGCGCACACAGATTCTAGAAAAAAAAAAACACCAAAATTCTTTTGCCACATAATTTTGATGAGTAATTCCTAGACAAAGCTCCCCAACACCACTTCACTGTTGGGTCAGTTACCAGGATTATTCAGTCTGAATATTGCCTTTATTAAGATCTTGTAATTTGTTAGTAGTTGCATGGTCATGTGGAAATCTACTTGCACAATTTCCTCTGTAAATGGCATTACTGTTTGGGAGGGAAGAAAAGTCTATATCTATTTATATGTACACAGAAAGACAGATTTAAACTTGTACCCCTGAATCTGTTGCATCCAAGTATAGACACAGCAGCTGTCCTTTACTGCAGGTACATCCAAGAAAGATGCACACACCAGCAAGTGACCAGATCTGCATGCAACATCCCTCATTAGGCCAACCAAAAATGCTGAAATGAGCTGCCTCAATAAATCCTCTCAGAGCCTGGGGAAGTGTTTCCTTAATTTGTGGATTTTTCTAACAATTTTGGTCTAATAAAACAATTTTGGTCTTTTAAAAATTAACATCTCACCCTACAAGTGTTGCCTCACTTGTTTCTCTTGACCACCAGCGGTCCAAAACCACCAGATGAGATGCACCAGCTCTCCAGAAACCAGGTGTGACTCAGACTGCTGGAAACACTCCACTTCCAGTTGTAACAGGAGGTTTTACCCACTACAGAGGTCACTTCTCATAGTTGGTTCAAATTCTGATGATTATTGTTCAGGCTTTCACTCTAACTAATGTATACATAAAGCTTAGTGAAAACCCTTGTCCAAAACTGATCCAAAATGCATGTTTGCGATAACTCAGGTGCTACAAAGGCAGCTCGTGATGGCTTTTACTTGATCTTAAGTACAGTATGTGGTTTTCTTTCCTGACCTTGTGCACACTGTTATAAACGTGCGGCTACTCCACCACCAGCTCATTAGCCCATTGTAAAGATCTCTGAGATAATTTAAGGGTGAATAAAGCGAGGGGGAAAAGAAAAAGAAAAGAAAGAAAGAAAGAAAGAAAGAAAGAAAGAAAGAAAGAAAGAAAGAAAGAAAGAAAGAAAGAAAGAAAGAAAGAAAGAAAGAAAGAAAGAAAGAAAGAAAGAAAGAAAGAAAGAAAGAAAGAAAGAAAGAAAGAAAGAAAGAAAGAAAGAAAGAAAGAAAGAAAGAAAGAAAGAAAGAAAGAAAGAAAGAAAGAAAGAAAGAAAGAAAGAAAGAAAGAAAGAAAGAAAGAAAGNGAAAAAAAAAAAAAAAAAAAAAAGAAAAAAAAAAAAAGCTTTGCATGTGAAAGGGAAAATAGTGGGAGGAGGGTAAAATCACCAGGGTGAAGTACAACATGTTCAGCAGACTCCCGTCCCTTGGCTGCCTGCCCGATGACTTTCCCGAGCGGAGCTCTCCTAGCAACCGGTCCCCAGCCGCTTGAATTTTTATGTATCGCTATGTCGACGGTGATGTCACGGTTTCCATAGCTACTATCAGTTGGAGGAACGATGACACTTATGCTGCTCAGTAACGGAGAGGGAAAAAAGAAAAAAAATTAAAAAAAAAAAAAAATTGTCCTGGCTGAAGTATTCCGTGGAACTCTGGGAGCCGGCAGACGCGGAGCGCGGGGCAAAGCTTTCCGCTGATGGAGCCNGATGGAGCCTCTCGCTCCCTGAGCTCCCAGCATCGCAGCCGCTGCAATATTCGTCCTCCCCTAAGTGCTCCATTGTAGAAATTAAATATTGTTATTAATTAAACTCCCCCATCCCACAGGCTGCCCAGCCCTGTCTGGTTAGAGCGCGCTTGTGAGAAGAGAGCAGGCAATCCATTTGTCATGCGGTGACAACTTCTGGCATCGGGAACGGAGTGTTTCAATAAGAGAAGGCTTTGATCCTATTCATAACAGAGTATTTAAATAATTGCTAACCAGGCAGGGACTTGAGGCATTATCCCAGGGAGTGTTGCATTATTGCAAAAGGTTAAACTGAGCCATTGGTGCTCAGGCAAAAAAAAAAAAAAAAAAAACCAACATAGGAGGGCTCAAGATCCTTGGTCGAGGGATTAAGTTTGAAGGCATGGCTCTGCTGATGTGAAATAGAGCAGAGACCAGGACATGATCCGAACACAACGTTCCCTGAGAATGAGCCTGGAACATGGCACAGAGGAAAAAAACACAGCACTTGCAATCTCACAGCCAATTGTTTGGATTGCAGCAACTTCCAGACTCAAGTCAGGGAGCTTTTGACAGCACTTTGAATTTTACAAAAGTACAAAGTACTGAATATTCCCCACAATGACAATGTTGTTCTCCTCAACATTACCAAACCTTGCTCATACTTTTGGGGGGCTTCACGCATATTAAGTGATCACATGCTAATAATGAACCTCTCAGGCATTGATAGCAAAACTTTTAAGGAGAAGGGGCTGCCTTTTCACCCAGTCAAACCACATCTTTGACACTAGGGTTATTCTTAGCATGGTCTACCAAAAAAAATCCTCCAGAAAAAAAATCCTGAGAATAAATAATCCTGAGAAATAACTTTTTGGCCAGTATTGGACATTGTGTGGTTCTCACATGGGATGTTGAAGGGATGAAATAAGCTGGGGACCTTCTCTGTGGTTTGTGTTTGTAACTCTTTGGGACATGCCTGTGAAGGGAGTGAGCTGTTTAGCACGTGCTGTTCCCCAGCCTCACAATGCAAATCACTTCCCCCAGAGACCATGTCCTCCCTGGTGCTGTGATCACCCCTGCAGGTCTGTCTCACAGTTCTTCATGCAGCTGGGACCAACAGCAATTCCCTGAGATTAAGATAACCACAGATTCAATTTAGGCACTTACAGCTAAGCATCTGGCTTCTAAATGCCCCTTGCAGTGGAAAAGGAGACAGTTAATACAGCTGAGACTCCAGGGTGCTGTTCAGGTTCCCAGGGTAGACACCTGCCTTTGGTCAAACCATCACTAAGGTCATCTGATGTGAGCTGAGATTCAGCTTCCAGCCACAAGAACCCCACTTGATTTCTTCACATTCAGGTGGGATGCCACCAGGTATTTCAAATGTCTCCAGAATTTTCTTTCCTAGTTCTCCACATGCTTGTAGACATCTTCATGCAGACGTAATAACCTCTGAGCTGCTTTCCACTCATGTCTTCTGTGATAGCTCTGGCCAGATTCAGTTCTCCTGTATTGTCATGCCCCTTTGGGTGCCCTATATGTCCTCTCTGGTCTCCTCCAGCTGCTGCTCCAAAACATCACAGGTCTCCTGTAAACCCTTTGTTCTCATCTTCCTATCCCTTGTGGCTTTCCTTGTGGTGTTCCCACACTCTTAGAGCTTTCCACAGAGATTTCCAGAATAAAGGCCATGCCTTTGGTCCCTAATTCAATACCCACTATGCAGGCTCTGCTGCAGCGCCTGAGCAGCCTCAATGATGCTGCTCCGCCTGTGTAAGAAATCCCCATGTGCCCTTTAGCCCTGTGTCCCACCCTCCAGCCAGCTGTGCACAGCACCAGCCTCCCTCTGCCAGCCTGGGGACAAGCAGACACCTTCCAGACAACTCAGAGGAGAAGGAAGAGGTAAATTGCTCCCACCAGTATCAGAGGTGCTGAAACAACCCCGTTCAGCCAGATGAGATATTTCACCCTCGTAACGCTGTGCCTCTCTGAGCAGCGAGCTGGGAAATCAGGACATGAATTCTCACCGTGTCACCCTTGCTTGCTTTATTTGAGATCCCTCGCAGGCCAAGCCAGCGCTAGGTGGGTGATCTTCACATAATCAGACAACTGAACAATTGGCAAGGGCACTGTGATTCCAAGACTTACAGGAGTCACAAATCCACATATCATTCCTCTGAATGATGGGACAATGCCTGCACTCACCTCTGAGCCTTTCACACAGGCACTGCTGCTTTATTTCCCAGGAGATAATTAGATTTGCTAGCAACCGTGTGCCTGCTTCCAAGTAATGCTGGATATGCTATTTTCAGGCATGATTCAGAGTAACCTACAGCAGCAGCTCAGAGGTTTTTTGGCAAGTGTTTTGCAACAGCACAGTAAAGTTTTTAATGTGCCATCATTTCATTTCAGTTGTTAACACAGATGTCTGTTGAAAGATAATGTTGCACATTACAATATTCCAGGCACCAGCACAAGGCCACTTTCTCCAAGAGGCAGGTCCTTGGCAGAATTAATCCCTGCAACTCCCTCTGAAAATGTGTGGGAGCGTTTCTCACAGTCCTGATGGCCTCCTAGATAAGACCAGGCTTGTTAAAAGTGTGAATGTACACATCTGTACATTACACAGGCATTTTTTTCGAGGAATCTCTGTAATTGCACTCTTCATGCTACAATCTGCATGTGGGAATGACTCCCTGCGTATTCACTTTGGTCATTTGCAGAGGTTCTTATGAGGAACATATGTAGAACTGTGATTGCTTTTGTGATCCCGAGACGTGACCAGCAAATGCAATCACCAGACAGTCCAAGGCTCATTCAGGAGGAATTAACCATTGATGGAGGATGTGAATGAAGAAAAAACTCAACAAATTGAGCATGTGCACCTTCAGGCTTTAATGCTCAGCCCAGCCTGGCTCAGGGATGGGCAAGAAAGCCTTCCTCTGGCTTGGGCCATCAAATGGCCCCTGCACATTACTCTGAAGCCTGACATTGTGATTTTCTCCTGTCGCCAGCCATCTCCTCTGTCCTTATGCATAGGAACAACAGCAGAGAGCTGTGCACAGCAGAAACAACTGGAGAAAATTCACCCTGGAGCTGATGACTGCAGAAGAGAAGCCCCAGGAGTTAGGTAGTGAGGCTCTAGTGCCCCTCACTTTGTGTGCAGATGCCTACCCCTCCATGGAACAGTGTGGCTGGAAAGACTTCATGCCCATCTCCCTACCCTGATTCCCCATCACCTTTCACCACAGCTGTATTGTGTTCCCAGTTCTTGCTCTCCTCCATCAGCGCACAGAGGAGGACCCTATCCAGATCCCTCAGGCATGTCCTCTCCTCTGGGGCAGCCCCTTGTCTCAGCCCAGAGTGATAAGGCACCTCTTCCAAAGCGAGGGCGAGAAAATACCCTGGACCTCCGCATCATTCTCACTGCGGGCCCTCCCTGGGTGTCTCCAGCCATCCCACCCTGCAGCCCGCCCGCTCCACGGGCTGTGGGACAGGGTTTCCCCGCGGGGCTGGGGCACCCCGAGCTCCCGGAGGGTTCCCGGAGGGTTCCCGGAGCGTTCCCGGAGCGTCCCCCCCCACCGTGCACCAACACCGGGCGCTCCGGAGCCGCCCTGGCCGCAGCGCCGCTGGCTCAGGGGCCCGGCTCCCATTGTCACCCGGTGATGAATGGGGCATCAGCGCGCCGCAGCCCTCTATTTGTTTTAGAGGTCAGTGTCACACTGAAGGGTATTCTTCACACACCCAACCGGGGGGCTGGTGCCGACGTGACCGGAGTGGCAAGTGCACCCCGAGCCCCCGGTAGCTCCCATTGTCCCGAGTGGGAACAGAGCTCTTTTGAGGACCTCACCCATAAATTATCTGACATCCCCCCCCCACCGTGCACCAACCCCCCCGCCACTCTCTGCCAGCTCCCCACTCATGCTCGGATTCAAACACCAGCTCGGGGGTGATGGGCTTGTGCCATTGTTTAAGGTTTGCTGCTATCTGGGGCCAGGGCTCTGCTCCTGTGGGAACGGCACAGTACCTGGCATGAGCCCCCAGCCCCAGCGAGAGGATATCATGATCTGGGCAGTGAGATTCTTTCTTTGTTTCTATTTTCTCCCCCTCCTACCTCTAAGCATCACCTAGTCTGATCTGACAGCCCACAGGGGAGTGCACAGTGCAGGGGCAGGCAGCAGTTGCTGGGAAGTCAGCATCAAACAGGACAGGAGAACATCATTTTGCCTGGCTTTGAAAAAAAAGGCTGTTCAGATATTTCTTTCTTTTCCTTTTGTTGGTGCTTCAGAGATTCCCACCGGAGCCAGTCAGAGAGTCCATATGTTGGGCTGGTATTTCCAAACAGGTCACACACAGGACTGGCTTGGTACAGGTGTGTTTAGATCCTCACCTCTCTCCCTACACAGGCACAGGGAGGGCCAAATGCTGAGCCTCACCTGTCTAGGCAAATTGTGAAGAGGTTCTCCTTTCCCCAGTCTTTGTCCTGGCTGCAAGGGAATACGCTATCCAGGGATCATGTGAAGTGGAGAAGGGGATGTTGCAGAAATAGACTCAGTTTTTCTCCTCATTTGGCCTGAATATAACAAATCAGCCACACAAAATGGAGGCAGAAGTCAATATTTTTTGAGGACGAAATTGAGACACAAAGCTTTCCAGTTACGAGACCCACATTTCTTTGTTTAATTTTAGGATGATGCAATGCCAAGTCCAGATGCCCATGATGCCTGGGCAGGAATGCCTACAGATGAAGAAGACTCCAGTAGGCTTAAACCTGTTTGCAGTACATTTCTTAACACTGACCACACCAATCATTTGTCATGGTGTGATGACTTGTCTGGTGTGCAGAAAGTCATGAGCCCTTGCAGTCAGCCAGGTTAGAGCAGACAGGTTTCTCTGGATTTTTCTGCATATCCCATCCTTGGAGAGGAATTGTCCTTGACTGCCAGCGGGACATCCATGGTGCCAGAGCATCTTCCCCATTTGGCACAGAACGCCAGAGTTCTTGGAGCTTTCTGCTCCTTTGCACAGTAGCATTTGCTGCCATGTTTCTTATTAAGAGCTGGGAATTTGTGACCTTTTGCAGTGCAAAGATCTGGAGATTACTTACCAAAAATAAAGTAGTCTCTAAACTCCAAAACTGCTGCATGTGCATTGCTGATAGAGAAGAACAGTGAGGCACCTCTCAGTCCAGCCTGATAGGATCTGTGGTTGGGGAGGGAGTATGTGTGTTGCATAGCAGATACTCACTGTGGGGACCATGAAAAGCCTTTTTTTCTTTTCTCACTGGGTGGCTTCTGTTGCTTCATATGAGTCTTTCTGTCAAAACAGCCTGGCCTGGTGGAAGTGTGATTAGATATGGCACCTACCCTGGTGAAAATATCTGCACGAGGGGTACAAGCTGTGGTGGGAAGAGGAGGGTGTGTGCTAATCCTTCCACTGCTGGTCTCCTCTTTGAGGCCTCAAGGCTAGCAGAAAGCATGGAGTAATCAAATCCATTTCACAATCAGGTCCTTTCTCCTGTGCCTGGCTTGCCTAGGAGCAGTAAAATTTCAATGAAAGTATGATCACAGTTTTTTTCCAATACAAGAATTGGGAGCATCAGAGTGGAAGGAACAGAAGATCTGTTCAAAACAATCAGCAAAAAGTTCTTCAATCTGTGCAGAGCTGGGCTGCTGGTCACTCAAACCCATGCAGTTAGCATAACCCTGTTCAGCTAAGGAAGTAGTTTATGATACATCACAGCAATTTATTTAAATTGGAGAATTCTCATCCCCCAGGACTAATTCCAGGAGATGGGACAAATCTTTGGGTCCATGCTCTTGGTGGATTTAGCAAAAATGAAAAAAAAAAAAAAAGGCAAAAAAAAAATTTAAATTAAATCCTTCAGATAACCTGTGTTGACAACATTAAACAATCAGATGAAACAATTCCACAATTCCACGCAGGGTCAGTAAAGGGGTGGAGGTGATCACAACTTCCTCAGAAGATGTGAAGGCAGAATGAATTTCCAGTGCCGTGCACTGCTCAGAAGGCAAATATTAACACTGAGTGTGTAAAAAGGGGGAAAGATATGGCAGAGTGTACAACATGAGCATTGCCTTACCTGCACATGAGCAGGACAAGTCTGGGAACCCAGGAGAGAAGGGAAAAGCCCCAGTGATAAGAAATCTGGAAAATACTTGGATACATCAATCCCTTTCATTTATCCAAGACAGTAAAAGTGACTTGAGTGTGCTTCTGTTTCTGTGTGGGGCTGCAGGTGAACCAGAGAAAGAGCTGGCAGCAGCCAGATGTTAGAGAGATGTGTCAGACAGCATTTGCCTGAGTGTAGGCAAGCATATCTCAGTTTAGTTACCCCAGGCCCTAGTACTGCCAACAGGTCCCCAGCCAAGAGTGAGATTCCTCCCAGCCTAAAGCAAACAGGTGAAACAGGGAAGATGAAAACCATGACCAAGTGGGTTTTTTCCCCCTTTGAATCAAGAAAGGATTCTCAGGTAATCAGTTCAGCTGCGGACATCTACACTGTAAACACCCAAATTTAGGTAAGATGAATCCCACCAATTCAGGCTAGAAATGATGTACACACCTTCTGATGGCAAAGGTAATGAACCATTGCAACGACATATCTATGGATAGAGTGGATTCTCCATCATCCAGGGATTTAAAATGAAGACTGAGCATGTTCTAACAGAAAATGATGTCGTTCAATCAGATGATGAAAACCAGACACAAAGTGGCCCTGGACCATAAACCTCTTTCCTGTGTTGTGTAGGGGTCTGGCAAGAACCATCTTTTCCAGTCTTAAAAAGGATTTTGAATCAATGTCACAAAGTGCTACTAAATATTTCATCAGCTCAAGATCTGCAGATTGTGTTTGGTATTCAAATATACTTTGCACAAGGCCACTTGGAAAATTAGTATTTTTATCCTCTTGCACATTACTTTTCCTTTTCTAAATAAGAAAGCAAAGCAAGCAAGTGAGAGGACTACTCTGCATAACTACGGCTTGGGTCTTTGCCAGAGTTGAAATTATTTGTGTCTTGTCAAAGGTGCAGCAAAAAGAGTAGCAGTGGTTTTGTAACAGCTGACATGAAAAGATCATTTGGTTTTGTCGGGTTTTTCCTGTTGCGCTTTGTTTTCAAAAGTTGCCGTGTTTGAAAGACGGAAGCTGTTTGGCCACAAAATGCAACTGTCACCTCTTACAGCCCTGAGACTTAGAGCTAAAAACATCAGTGGGAGGAGGGGGAGGGGAAAGGAGAGTACAGCCTGATCTTCAAAAGTGGTCTTTTTAAATTCTCCTCCAATACCACAGGGGAAGGGGCAGCCATCACCATCCCAACAGCCAGAATTGTGCAGAAATGCTCTTTGCACAAAGGACCCTTCTCGTTTCTGGAGTGTCCTGTTGCAGGAATCTCTTCCATGCTGTGCCTGGATGCCGCTTATCTGCTAATTTTTTCCTTAGAAAGTGCCAATTAATTGCACCTCTGGCTTTCAAGGAAGTGTCTGAATGAACTTAATAATGTTTTTTCTGCCAGCACGGCTTGTCCTACAGGTGTCCCTTCAGCCTCTCCTCTTGGAACTACTCCATTCTGCTGGTGGCTCAAAACCCACTGGAGACAGGACTGGGATCTGCCACACGCTGTCCAGGAAGGGAAGAGGAGCTGACACACACTCCAGCTTTCACAACAAAACTGTCCTCTCCTCCCAAGTTTATTTGTATTTTTCTGAGGTCAGAACCCTAACATATTCAGATAAACCAAACCCAGAGGGCCCTTTAGTGTAGCATCAACTCCTGGTTTACAGATAGTGTGATTGCATCTAAGAATCGTGCTCGGCTCACCACATTTTTCTTGCAAGCATAACAACAACATGATGGTGAGGAGTGACCACAGTGGGATCCAGAGCAGCAATGCTGCGGTGAACAGCCCTGGACACAGTTATCTTTTGAGTCACCCTTCCTGTCAATATTTATAGAGAAATAAAAGGCTCTGGCTGGAAATGGAGAAGGCTATTTTTCTGGAACAACAGGCAAATTTTGGGTGCTAAAATCATCCACAAAGCCTTTTAAAAGTGGTTGCAGTCTGCGAAGCTATTACTGGGCATGGAAACTTAGGAACAAGTCCTCAACAACTTGAAACACTATAAGATGGATGGAAGGCTTTTCTTCCATTTCAGTGGGGAAACCTCACTCAAGAGGAGCAGACAGTCCTGCACCCTCTTTGCTCTCAGTTCTCTGGTCTATCACTTGAGTTCCAAGGTATGACTTTCCATGGAGGTTTCAGACAAGAATAGCGGACCTGGAAGCTGGCTGAAAACTTGAATACCATGGAATCATAGAACCATCAAATACTTTGGGTCAAGGGATCTTAAATGTCACCCTGTTCCAACCCCTCTGCCGTGGGCAGGGGTACATTCCACTAGATGAGGTTGCTCAGAGCCCCATCCAACCCGGCCTTGACCACTTCCAGGGATGGGGCATAATGTATCTCTTTTCCTCATGTCAAGGGGTTCTAGTAGCCCTGAACAGGGGAAGAGAGAGCTATTAAGATAGAATCTGGCACCTTGCATCTTTTCTGCACTGATTACACACCTAGGCTGGCAGGTTCTCCTAAGGTGGTTTCTCAGAGCCTTCTTCCAGGA
Organism: Donacobius atricapilla; assembly: GCA_013397315.1. Classification (NCBI taxonomy): domain Eukaryota; kingdom Metazoa; phylum Chordata; class Aves; order Passeriformes; family Mimidae; genus Donacobius; species Donacobius atricapilla. The sequence continues at coordinate 843,653 of WBMY01016914.1, forward strand.
CAGTTTCACTTTGTCAGACTGCACAAGCATTTTGCATTCAGGAGTTCTACACAGAAACAAAGCTATAAGATACTAAAAGATGAATATTCTACTCTGCCGCGTGAGAGACCAAAGTGAACAGAAGAATATAAACAACTCCTCCAGAGATATTAAGTGGAGAACATGCCTCTCTTACCAAGCAAGCAGGAGAGGAGCAAAGTATAGGATTCTTGCTATTTCTGGCTTGATCTGTGGTAGTATAAATTAAGCAGTGCCAGGAAATGTTCCCAGCTAGTGGAACTCGATGAGCCATACTTTTAGATCATCAGCACAGTCCCTGGCTGGTTTATGCTCATGCAAACGAGCACTGTCCCAAACAATTCCTGGAAAGATCCATTTCCAACAGTCAGCTGTGAACTCCCTTCTCTTCAAATGCTAGCTGGGATTACTAAAATGAAAATGGGATGTTCCATGCTGGTAGACTTTGCTATCTAGGTTTAACTCAACAGTACAGACAAACTGCTACGATCTTTTGGTTTCTTGCCCAGATCCATCCCCTTGTGTCAGGAGTAAAGAAAGCACAACACCCAGGTAATTCTGGAGCCTCTCACACCAAGGGAATCCCCTCCAGAAGATGGGTATGGGCTGAACACGGCATCGTTTTAAGGTCAGGAAAAAATAGAGCAGGACAGAATATCTTCCCCCAAGGTCTAGTAAATAGTGTCAACAGGGCCTCGGAGCTGTTCAGCTCTTCCCATACGGGCAGCTGTGGGCTCAATGGAATTGCTCATATAAAACTTGCAGATGTCCAGGGGAACAAACACCATGTTGGTTCCAGAGGTGGATGGAGAAGCTGCTCAGTGTTGGATCACAAGCAGAGCCAATGCACTGGAAGGCTCTTAGCACTCATCTGCTTGTTGTATCTCTAATTGACACAGGAATTGAAACCCTACCAGTTATCAGCTCCTTTTGTGCATAAATATCCTCATTTATTAAAAAAAAAAAAAA